>CM064540.1:31580531-31757728 GCA_032716605.1 Paralithodes platypus
ACTGGGGTCCTGGTGATACTGGTTACTGGTAGTACAATGGTGATAACAGGTCACCAATGTCGGTCACTGGGGTCTGGTGCTACTGGCTACTGGCAGTACTTGGTGATGTCAGGTCACCAATGGCATTCACTGGGGTCTGGTGATACTGGTTACTGGTAGTACATGGTGATAACAGGTCACCAATGTCGTTTTCACATGGGAATCTGGTGAATACTGGTTACTGGTAGTACATGGTTTTGATAACAGGTCACCCAAGTCGTTCACAATGGGGTCTGGTGATACTGGTTACTGGGGAGTACATGGTGATAACAGGATCTCCACCAATGTCGTTCAACCCTGGGGTCTGGTGATACTGGTTATGGTTTACTCTGGTAGTACATGGGGATATCAGTGTCACCAGATGTCGTTTCCACTAGTGGTCTGGTGATACTGGTTATACTGGTAGTACATGGTGATAACAGGTCACCAATGTCGTTCACGTGGGGTCCCCTGGTGATACTGGTTACTGGTAGTTACAATGGATGATACACAGGTCACCAATGTCGTTCAACTGTGGTCTGGTGATACTGGTTTACTGGTTTACTTGGTGATATCGTCACCAATGGCATTCAGCTGGGGTCCTGGTGGAAAATACTGGTTACTGGTATATGACGTGATAACAGGTCACCAATGTTCCGTTCAACTGGGGTCTGGTGATACTGGTTACTGGTAGTACTTGGTGATAACAGGTCACCAATGTCGTTCACTGTGTCTGGTGATACTGGTTACTGGTAGTACATGGTGATAACAGGTCACCATGTGTCGTTTCACCTGGGGTCTGGGTGATACTGGTTACTGGTAGTACATGGTGATAACAGGTCAACCAATGTCGTTCACTGGGGTCTGGGGATACTGGTTCTACTGGTAGTACATGGTGATAACATTTACCAATGTCCGTTTCACACTTGGGGTCTGGTGATACTGGTTACTGGTAGTACATGGTGATAACAGGTCCACAGGTCGTTCACATGGGGTCTGGTGATACTGTTACGGTATACAGTGAATAACAGGTCACCAATGTCGTTCACTGGGGTCTGGTGATACTGGTTACTGGTAGTACATGGTGATAACAGGTCACCAATGTCGTTCACTGGGGTCTGGTGATACTGGTTACTAGTAGTACATGGTGATAACAGGTTACGTACATGGTGATAACAGGTCACCTGTTCACCTGGGGTCTGGTGATAGTGGTTTCTAGTACTACATGGTGATATCAGGTCACCATGGTCGTTCACTGGGGTCTGGTGATACTGGTTACTGGTAGTACATGGTGATAACAGGTCACCAATGTCGTTCACTGGGGTCTGGAGGGTTTATGGTCAAAACAAAAAATTCAAGGTCACTCTCAGGGCCAGGAAGGCGAGGGAACGACCCTGATATTGGGAAGGGACCATCGTATATTTGTATTTGCATATTGTATTCAGTCTCACAAAAAGTAATATTCTTACCATGTCATACAAAAAACAAAAAAAAACGTTATGGTGAGGAAAAACACATATTTACATGTACCAAGAACACATAAATATGTCTACCAAATCAAAATAACTGTGCAAGAGAAAACAAATATTGGTATTGGATATTCATATTATTCTATATCATAAAAGGTAGAGTGTTTTAAATATCTAGGAGGAACGATAAGCAGGAGTGGAGGTATGGAAATGGAGGTAAAACAGAGAGTGTGTGAAGGAAGGAAAGTTTTTGGAGCAACGGGAAGTATGTGGAAGACGAGTAATCTCGGCATGAAAGTAAAAAGTGCAATGTATCAAGGAATTGTTGTGCCAACAGTGATGTATGGGGCTGAGACATGGGCTCTGAAGATAAAGGAGAGAAGAAAGCTGGATGTGATGGAGATGAGCTGCTTGAGGAGTATGTGTGGAGTTACTCGTAGAGACGGATTGAGGAATGAAGAGATACGTAGGAGAATGGGGCAGAAGGAACATTTGTCAGCCAGAGTGGACAGAAGTTTGCTGAGCTGGTATGGTCATGTTGAACGAATGGGAGATGAAAGGCTTACAAAGAGAATATATGAGTCAGATACAAGGGGAGATAGAAGGGCAGGAAGACCCCCATTGAGATGGAGAGACAGTGTAAGACAAGCTTTGGATGATAGAGGAATTACTATAGATCAGGCAAAGGAAGTGGTAATAAACAGGAATGAATGGAGAATGTTTGTAGGTAGTAGGGGTAGGCAGCCCCGCCCAGGGAAGTACTACCGCCAAGGTTTCGGGAGACTCAGGGAATAGCCTGAATTCCATTTTCTCTCCCAGGCCTTGGTAGCTGGATACATATCTTTCTGCCTCACACATCAGGGGTATCAGGAAAACCCTCTTTATATAACATACACATCCAACTTCACGACATTGCCCTACATCGCTATCCTCTATCCATAAAATACTACTCTTCCCACTACATATCATACATGTAACACCATACACTTACCTTATAAATATGGCAGTACAATTGTTAAGAGCAAACCTGGTGGTCCCTCGGATATCCACCCCCGGCAGGGTTGGGTTATTGACACAGGGCCCTCCCGGTCGTCATCATGCGACTGTGTCAAGAGCATTGCAACGTCCCAAAGCTGCTTGTCAGTACAGCTATTTCTTTAGTAATATAAGGGGACTTCACTCTAACATCAATTCTGTACACCAATTTCTTCAAGCAGAATCCCCTACTCTCCTTTTTTTGACAGAGACTCAAGTAACATCCACATCTGACACATCTAGATTTAATTTTCCAGGTTATCAACTGCTCCAAAATTTCAGACCTAAAATATATAATATTATATTGAACAGCCATCACACACCCTTGCTTTAACCCCACATTCAGATCAAAGAACTCGCTCTGCTCATTCTCTACATGTACTGATGCCTTTGCACCCTCATACATGCTCTTCACTGCTTTCAGCAACTTGCTGTCTTCTCCGTATATTCTCAGTAATTTCAACAAGCCTTCTCTATCAACTCTGTCATAGGCCTTCTCCAAGTCCATAAAGACAGCATACAACTTATGTCCCTTCTCCAGATATTTCTCCAGAACACATTTCAGGGCAATAATCTAGTCTACATATCCTCTTCCCTTCCTAAACCCGCCCTGCTTGTCACCTATCCATTTCACCGTTCTCGCTCTGACTCTCAAGCTTCCCTACTACGCTTAGAAGGCATATTCCCTGGTGGTTATATACCACCCACTCCTCTTTCCCCATTACCCTTATACAGGGGGACTATTATGCCTGTCTTCCAGTCATCAGGAGCACTCCCCTTCTCCCATGCTAGTTTTCACATTTTCCATACCCATTCGATCACTATCTCACCACCATACCTCAGCATCTCCCCACACACTCCATCTATTCCTGACACTTTCCCCATCTTCACTCTTTTCATGGCTTCACACACTTCTGACCTCCTGATCCCCACCTCCTCCTCCACTACTTCTTTTCTTCTCCCTCCCATACCTCATCCAACTATTTTTGCTGGTACTTCATTCCTTACATTTAGCAATTCGTTGAAGCACTCTCTCCATCTCTCAACTCTCTCTTGCTTCTCGGCTATCACTCTCCCATATTTATCTTTCACACCCTTACTATTTCCCTTGCTACCCTCTCTAACTTTCTTGACCTCTTTCCAGAACATTTTTTTTTACACTCCCTCCATTTTACACTTAGATTCCTTCCAAATTCCTCATCTATTCTTCTCTTACTTTACTTCACTACTCTCTTTTTCTCCACGTACCTCGCTCTTTTCTGTCTCTCCAAATTGTAATTCCCTCTACTACCCAACCACTCTCAATACGCTTTCTCCTAGTCTTCAACAGCTATTTTTACCTCTTCAGTTCACCACACTGTACCTTTCTCTCCCCTCCCTCTTCTCCTTACTCCACACATCTCCTCACATGCTGCACATATCTCTTCCTTAAACACTTTGCTCACCTCCTCCACTTCCTCCATACCTTCCAGGTCAAACCTACCTAGTCGTCTCTCTACTGCTCTCTTGAACTCTTTCCTGATCTCCTCCTCCTGCAAACTCTCCACCCTCTTTGCCACTCCACCTTCCTCTTGCCTCCCACCAGCTCTCCTCACCCACTTCTTTTGTATCCTAATTTTAGATACTACTACATAATGGTCTGGCAGACCCCCCCCCCCCATTCTCCTATGCACCCTAGCATCCAGCACAGAGTTCTTCATTCGTTCATCCACACATATATAATCAATCAACGCCTATCGTTCCTCAACTGTCCCATCCCTTCTCCTCCACACCACTTTCCATGTGTACCTGTGTATCATTCTGTGTCGGAAGCAGGTGTTGGCTATCCACAGCCTCCTCCGCACACATTCGTCCACAAGTGAACTACCATTCCCGTTCACCTCTGATGGTACCCCCCACCATCCCACCACACCATCAACTTTCCTGTCACCCACCTTACCATTCATATCCCCAATCAGAAATATTCTTTCGCTCTTGACAAACTTATCCAGGCACGCCTCAACATTCACCTAGAACTCCTCTTTCTCTTTTTTTTTTTTTTTTTTTTTTTTTTTTAAGAGACAATGAACGGAGGAAGGAAAAACACAGATAAAACAAAAAAGGTCCATGTGCCTAAAGTCATACTCCATTCATAAAATGTTTGTAACAACTGGATTTAAACTGTTGTAGATTGTAAGTTTGTGGAAAGCAACTCGAGGGAAGTGAATTCCAAAGAGCAGTAGTTCTGGGGATAAATGAAGTTTGATAAGCAGAAGTTCTGCATTGTGGAGGAGAAAGTCTAAGTTCATGGGCGCTCTAAGCTGCTCTAGTTCTACGGGGAAAGATGTGGAGAGGCGGCACAATTGAAGCAAGTTCCTCAGAACAATTGCTGTGAAAATATCTGTAGAATAATGCAAGGGATGCAACGTTTCTTCGTATGGATAATGTAGGAAGGTCCTATGTGATTGCAGGGTTATTGATTAATTTAATAGCTTTATTTTGAATTTTGTCCAACTGCCTCAATGCAACCACTCCACTTCCACTCCACAGAGGTGAACAGTAACCCATCTGTGAACGCACATGACTTTTATATATCACGGCCAACTACTCGTCAGTGAAGAATTCTCGAACTCTGTACAGGAGTCCCAGTTTTTTAGAGGCATTCTTAGCAATGCTTCTAACATAATGTGTCCAGCTCAGGTTAGTAGTTAATGGTACACCGAAAATGTCAATACTAGGGGAAGTGGGAATATTTACATCATTAACAAATATATGGGAGTCAGTGAGATTCTGTGGGTTAGAAAATTGAATGTACTTGGTTTTCTGTGCATTAAAGGAAACTAGATTCTTTTGTCCCCATTCATTTATTCTAGAAAGGTCCTGGTTCAGAGAAATTGCAGTGTTTATTTTTGAATTTATAAGATCGGGTTGGGTGAAAGAATTGGTAAATGTGAAGGAACAGTGGAGTGTTGAGTCATCTGCGTAGGAATGTATTGGATTATGAGTGGTAGATATGAGATCATTGATATGAATAAGGAACAGAGTTGGGGCCAAAACTGATCCCTGGGGAACACCAGCATTTATTGAGTGAAATTGAGAATAAAGGCCATCTACCATTACACATATTTTTCTGTTATGAAGATAAGAAGAAATTAGTGGAACTAATGATGCAAGGCCGTAGTGTGACATCTTCAACAATAAGGATTGATGCCAGACTCTTACAGTTTTATCCTCTGCCGGGCCAGACACAACCACCCACACACAACCACCCACGTTTGTATTCCTACTTTCATTTTCACCCACACAATCCTTGCACCCACAGACCCATTGAATCTTACACGCTCCTTCCATTTGTTACTTACAAACAAACACACATCTTCTTTCGCTCCCTCACTCACTTCAGTACGCGCTGTTCGTTCATTCATCGTTGCGGTAAGTATATTTCACGGGTGGGGGGTCGTAAGCCACATGACCCAACCTCTTTAGTCATCACCTTTTACTACACACGCAGAAGGAATGTGGGGCATATTCTATTCCCTTACCCCCAGGGGTAAGGGGTAATTATTCTACTATTTTTATTATTATTATTACTATTATTATTATTATTATTATTATTATTATTATTATTATTACTATTATTATTATTATTATTATTATTATTATGACTATAATTATACTAGTTTCAATAATAATATTAATGTATGCACAATTACTCACCCATTGGAATCTTTGAACTTTAAGCCTTGTTTAGCGGGGCCGGACTTAAGTCGGTCTAGAGAAGAAAGGACTATGTGGCGGGGACCGACTTAAGGCGGTGTGCAATTTTGAGCAATATTTGGCTCTGAGAGAGAGACGAGCGGTGGGAGGAGCGTAGGTCAGTTCTGACTGTTTGGCACGGGTCCCGCGCGGCAACTGACGTCGCCTCCACACACATCCACACTCACTGCCTTGCTACACAGGGAATTATGTAAGGAAATTACCATATTTTAGGGATTTTTCCTTCGTCTTGCACGATCGTTGCAAGAAAACGCGTGGTCGTAGAAGGATGGTTCTGGTGTTATTGGAAAGCTCAATTATCGCCCTTTCAGGGATACATAATTGTATTATGCTCTGGCTCTTGTTTATGCATGAAAAAGAGCACGGAAACAAGGTAGTTTATGGTAAAACCACGCGCTTGGCGGGTAGTAGAAGTTACTGACGGGCCCGCTCGTAAGGTGTTAAAACCAATTAGTATATGTTTGTCTGGCTTCCCCCACTGTATCTATTTGTGTCTCACTTACAGAAAGTAATTCAGCTAACTCTCATAAACACCTAATCATTTCACTACACAAGCACACCACACTTCTTTCCAACACACCTAAATTACCTATAACGTACCATGATTGTTGGTTTTGTATGGCTCTTTCAACCTTTGGGCGGAGGGGGGGGGGGGTGCTTTTCCCCCTTCATGCACATAGAAAGATAAACATATGTGTGTGTTGCTACAGAATGAAATGGGAGTACGGCTGTTATTGTTCGCGAGCCATGTCATTAGTATAATGACAGTTTTATGTGTATGTCCCTATGAGAGAGAGAGGGAGAGAAGGTTTATGACTGTTTGTAATTACCAGGGATATTTTGTTTCTGTCTTTGAGCAGGTATCACTGCATAATGTGTGTGTGTGTGTGTGTAAAATATAACACTTGGGCTGGTACAAAACTGGTAGAATGTGGATTAATACTGTATTAGGAATGTTTACGGAGAAGGACTATCACACACTTGTTACGGTAATTAGTGTTGGTGTTGCAATGGGTTGTGTGTTATGCACTGATAGTTAACAGTGTAGAGGTGGTGTTGGGAGTCTGTTGCTGTGTTGGGTTAATTACTGTGTGTGGGAGAGAGCAACAGTGTACGACTGTGTGTGGGAAAGAGAGTGTATGACTGTGTGTTTGTGTGTGTGAGGAAGAGTGAGTGTACGACTGTGTATGTTTATGTGTGAGCGAGAGAGAAAGTATACGACTGTGAGTGTTTATGTGTGTGATATACCTCTAGTGTGTTTTAACTTCATGAGTCAGTCGACAGGAACATACATTTTAAATTACCCGGAAACCCTGTCAACACCCTTTCCACCAGGTCTGATTTTCACTATCTTTTCCCTTCCTTTGCTCTTCACATTTTCTGTAGTTGCTGTTGTATTTCTGGATTGGTTTGTTCCTTCTTTGTTTCCAATTGTGCTTCTTGTTTCCAGTTACTTGAGTCTTTTTCAAATATGCAGTTTACTTGCGTGCATTCCATTCTCTCCCTTCCTCTCTCAGCCTCTTTACTCTTACACACACTAACTCTCACTCTCAGTCCCTCACTTACTCACTCACTCTCTCTCTCTCGCACTAACTCTCTCTCTCTCTCTCTCACACATATAAGATTTGTTCTACCTGGAACAAACTCCCCTCAGAAGTTATCCACTTTTCATCAGTAGAGCAGTTCAAGAAGAGAGTAGATAGTATTTTGCACACTCTGTAATGCGTGTAATGCACTAAACAATCACTCTCTTTCCACTACGAGTACCTCTCCATTCCCGCAAAGTCTCCGAGATACTCACTATTCCTTGTAACTCCTTCTAACTCTCCTTGTTTTTCAATTGTACATCAAACGCCCTTCTATCTTTTCACTATTTTCTGCAGCTGCTGTTTTTCTCCTTAACCCCTTCAACACTTTCGGCCAATCTTTATTATTTTCTATCTTTATTTTCTCCCTTTGTTAACCCCTTTGAAGCCTGATCGGTGCCGGGAGAGGGGGGCCGGTTTGGAATCTTTGGTTAAGGTGATAATTTCCATGTAAATTGTTGGCCGTTTGTGGCAGCAAACTGGCAACTTGAAGCACTTTTGTTGTTGTTGTTATTGCTGTTATTGTTGGGCAGTAGATAGCTGTGGTAGACATCGAGACAAGGGTGATGGTTAGGTAAAGTGTGTTTTTTTTTTCTTTTTCTATGTGAGTGAGGGAGGCACAAGGCAGAACTGCCTGTAGCGAGTGCCTCCCCCAGAGTAGAAAGAGCGACAAGGCCAAAATCAAGGAACGTTCGAGCCTTAATGGCTGGACACACAGAGTTTGAAGCAATTTAAGTCATAGGAAGAGGGAAAGACTGATTCTGGGAGAGAGTTCCAGAGATCAGCTGTTGAATAGAAGAAAGTCTTAGAGTAACGTTTCAGTTTTGGGTTAGATAGTTGCACAGAGTAGGGGTGGGATTGTGTTGCAAGACGGGTACCACGTGTTCTATGTAGAGGAGGTGGTATACACTGGGAGAGCTCTGAGGAACACTGATTATTATAGTAGCGATAGAATAGCGAGAGAGATACAACATTGGAGCGGAGAGAGAGAGATTGCAGAGAGCTGGTGAGTGGATGGGCGTTAATGATACGAAAGGCCTTCCTTTCTACTTTGTCTAGGAGTGCGGTGTGAGAGGATCCCCACCACACATGTGAACAATACTAAATACAAGGACGCACCGTGCCCCTGTACAGAGCAAGAAGCTGTGCAGGGGTGGCAGGATTAGTTATATTCTTCATGTTACCTACATCACAATTCATAACCTTCTGGAGAAGGATGTGGTTGATTAGGTGTGGAATTGTGAATGTAAATGTTTGTGCGAGTGTGTGATTATTGTTCTTTCCTTTCACTTAAACATTACGCTATTCAGTATGCAGTTGGGTCTGAGTACATGATTAGATTGATATCCAGTATTCGATATATGGATATTTAATCTAAGTAAGGTACTTAACCTATAACTGTTTTGAGGGTGTAATGGTTAGGGTGTTTAAGATCTGTATGTGGTAACCCAGATTCGATTCTCGGGAGGATCACATGCTTTCATTTTTTTAATTCTCCCTACCAATAAATGCCTACGGTGGCCGATAGAGGCGCTGAACGCAATGTTTACCGCGGTGCGTTGTGGGAAATTGGCGACATCGCGAACCTATCCACCCTCCCTCTCCTTCAACAATTTTGTATTATAAGCAGTTAGTCAAAATGTCTGTAGCTGATACATACTTTGGTCGACCACTAATACTTTATCTAACACTACCACTTTATCCACAGCTACCACTTTATCCACCACTAACATTTTATCCAAAACTAACACTTTATCCACCACTACCATTGTATCCACCACTACCACTTTATCTAACACTACCACTTTATCTACTACTACCACTAACACTTTATCCACCACTACCACTTTATCTAACACTAACACTTTATCTACCACTACCACTTTATCCACCACTACCACTTTATATATCACTACCACTTTATCCACCACTACCACTTTATCTACCACCACCATTTTATCCACCACTACCACTGTATCCACCACTACCACTTTATCTATCACTACCACTTTATACACTGCTACCACTTTATCCACCACTTCCACTTTATCTACCACTACCACTTTATCCACCACTACCACTTTATATATCACTACCATTGTATCCACCACTACCACGTTATCCACCACTAACACTTTATCTAATACTACCACTTTATCTAACTGCCACTTTATCCAAAACTACCACTTTATCCACTACTACAACACTATCCATCACTACCACTGTATCTAACACTACCACTTTATTGAATAATACCACTTTTCTAACACTGCCACTTTATCTACTAATACCACTTTATCTACCACTACCACTTTATCCACCACTACCACATTATCTACCACTACCACTTTATCCACCACTACCACTTTATATACCACTACCACTTTATCCACCACTACCACTTTCACTTTATCCACCCGTACCACTTTATCTAACACTATCACTTTATGTAACTACCCCTGTATCCACCACTACCACTTTATCCAAAACTACCATTTCATCTACAACTACAACTTTATCCACCACTACCACTTTATTTAACACTACCACTTTATCTACCACTACCACTTTATCCACCACTACCACTTTATTTACTACTACCACTCTATCCACCACTATCACTTTATCTAAAATATAAACATGTAGAATCACAACAAATCCAGATAAACTGTGTATATCCAAAGTGTTGGGTATTGTTGATGTCGACAGTCGTAGCTCTGGCGCTAGTTCGGAAGCGTCCACCAGAGGTCTCAGGTGAATTCTTAGTAGGGCCAATTGGGAGGTGTTTGGTGTTGGGAGTGAAATTAATGAATTAGATTATTATACGTTTTAGTGAGCGAATAATTGACGAAGGTGACCTGTGGATGTTGACAACTTTCATTAACTTTCTTCTGTATTATAAATTCTTACTGTAGTGTATACCCCAACACTGGTGAATGATGTAGTTGAAGGGATATATCCTTGTGAAGGTAAATGTGAATATACTCGCCCCCCCCCCCACCCCCCACCCCTCCCCCTTTCCCTTCTCGAAGGAAATTGTTGGCTTGTAAACAAAATTGGTGTATGTCATTGGCCTGATGAAGCTCTATGTGAAACGTTGTCAATAATGTGCTCCTCTTCACATGGTGTTTATATTTATAATGGTAGATGTAGTTTTCTGTTTATGTACGAGCGTATACTTGTACGTGTGTGGGTTGTAAATGTTCACACCTTTTATAGTCATAAACATGTTTTTGTATCCCCTATACTTTTTAATTTATTGGGGTTTTTTCCTTCAAACATTTATTGTGCAGTTGCCCACATAAGTTATTTTCCACGTCGTGATCTTACATATGAAAGTCAAATTTGTTTGCATGATTGTGAGTGTGGGTTTGTTTTAATTATCAGTTGACTAATCACATGAGTTACGCACTGCACAATAAACTACATTAGTAATTCAATCATGCACATTATAGTTCTATGTATAAGATCACGGAGATTAACAGAACTTATGTGGCCAACTGTACATGTTTGCCAGACTTGGATACATCCCCATAAACATATTTAGTAATATTTGTAGTTTGGTCATTGTTGAACTGCAATATTGTTGTGTTGAAGGTCGGGGAATAACAGTGCCAAAATATATTTGTTTGTTTGGTCGACAGGTAATTATTAATTAGATTGCCGTTGTTAAAAGCTTACTCGATTAGCTCGGTTAAAATTGATGCACGAAAATGTGTAAATAACATATTATATTCAATAGGCAATATAATCCTTTCAATACGATGATTCCCTTTCACTTTATTTTGGCTATGCATAGACAATATTATTCAGATTATTAAAAACCTGTATGAGGCCAAAAGTTGACTGAGAGAGTGCATGGCCGGTTGAATCCTATAAGTCATTCCGAAACTGAATACTATTGTCTAATGATAGCCAGAATTAAATAAAACTGTTGCCGTCACAATGAATGGATTGCATTAAGAGAATGTTCATATTAGACACTTGGCCGAATGTTGATGGTTTATGACATTTATGTTTAGAACATTGAGGTGCAGGAAACTGAGAAGATACAAGAAGAACCAACCGTTTGATGAGCAGATTATCTAATAGCTGTGTTTGTTGTTGTTGTTGTTGTTTACAAAACAAAAACGTTTGATGTGCAGACTACAGTATCTGATAGCTGTGTTTGTTGGTTTTGTTTAAAAACATACAAAAAGAACCAAACGTTTGATGTGCAGATTATTTGATAGCTGTGTTTGTTGGGTTTGTTTACAACATACAAGAAGAACCAAACGTTTGATGTGCAGACTATCTGATAGCTGTGTTTGTTGGGTTTGTTTACAACATACAAGAAGAACCAAACGTTTGATGTGCAGATTATTTGATAGCTGTGTTTGTTGGGTTGTTTACAACATACAAGAAGAACCAAACGTTTGATGTGCAGACTATCTGATAGCTGTGTTTGTTGGGTTTGTTTACAACATACAAGAAGAACCAAACGTTTGATGTGCAGATTATTTGATAGCTGTGTTTGTTTTTGTTTCTTGAGTTAACCCCTTCAGTACCGGTGATGCTTTTTTTATTTTATTTCACCTGCATTTAGTCGTATTTACAAAGCTCCGAAAGAATATAGGGTAGCTAAAATGATTATTTGAAATAGTATGCAGTCTTCAATGCGTAGCGATCCTTCCTAACCTGCATAAATTTGTCTAATAGTTGCCAGATAATAATAAAAAAAGGACCGCCGCTACTGAGTGGGTTAAAGGTCTATTAGTCTATTAAGGCTGTACAGTCCTAGAAAGGGACCAATAGTTGTAGCGAAGTTTGTAGAGAAACAAAACAGAACTGACAATAGTCATAATACCAATAAATAGTGTTGCTGTTATTGGCATTCCAAAATTATATATACTAGTAAAACCAGAGTGTGACTGAAAACCATGGCTCTATGAAAGCATTACTTTGTTCTCCCTTAAATAGACAATATTTTATGATACATTTTGACATGCGAGTAAATTGAGTTGGGCTGTGTATCATGATTGAATGTTATACCATTTAGTGTTGTCGGCATATAATAGTTATATCCATGGCTAATGATCCTCTTCTAGGCTTCCTAGAATTTTAGGACAGAAAATAGGTAGCACGCACACACACACACACACCCTGGATAGGTTACACAAATCTCTAAGAAAAAATCAATGCCTATGAAATGCGAGGTATTAAGAATTATGAACGCACCAAAATCAAATATCAAAATAATCAGCAAGCGGATAAATTTTAACCCTTAATTAGCGGCGAGCAACATAAGTCGAGTATAATAAATCTGGACTATCTGGCGGCGCTCGACATAGGTCGTGTGGCAATTTCAGCACGTAATGTTGCTGAGAGAGAGAGACAAGTGGTGGCAGGAGAGTAGCGAGCGTATGACTGCTCCAGACCACCGCGGCGAACCTACTGACACGAATCCCACCTCCTCCCTCCCTCTCTCACTCGCTATATACGGAATTGTATGGGGAAAGTGCCGAATTACATACTTTTTGCACTCGCGTTGCACGGTTGTTGCAAGAAAACTAGTCATCATAAAAGGATCGTTATGGTGTCATTGGAAAGCTCTGTTTATGCCCTTTCAGGGATAGATACTTGTTTTACGCTCTGGGTCTTATTTAGGCATGAAAATGATCACGTAAACAGCCCTATTTTGGGTAAAAACACCCCGCTGGGCGGTACATATAAATACACCGCCTAGGCCGCTCGTAAGGTGTTAATTAAATAGCTTTAAAAATATCGAAAAGTAATAATATTTAGCCTTTTGGAAGAAATGTGATAAACTTGCAAGGACGACAGAAAATTTAAATTACATTATCCCAACAGGAAGGGATTTAGTGGAGAGGGGAGGGGAGGAGGTCAATGTATGTGTGTGTGTGTGTGTGTGCGTTTGCGTGTGCGTCTGCGTGTGAGGTATAGTTGTATATGTGTGTGAGGGATGGTTATGTATGTGTGTTTATGTGTAATCTTTACAGTAAAATGGAGTAAGGTGTGGGGACAGAGGTACTTAAAACCACACTAAACAGATTTATGAGGGTGCAATCCAAAGCGAGCTATGACATAAAGGAATGAGCCAAAGAGAGTATCTTGAAATGGAAGGGCGAGGAATGCTTTAAACCCAGAGATTAATGAAAGAGTAAGATCTAAGTAAACATACAATGAAGAACAATATATGAGTGCAAGAAAGTATAATCCAGTGTCAGGGTTAACCCTCTCGCATTCCTAGGACGCAATCGCGTCATAACGACACCAGCCCAAGAGTGACCGTATGACGCAATCGCGTCATAATGCCACCCGTAAGTTAGAAATATTCGGGAAAAATAAATTTATGACGCGATTTTGACGCAATTTTGGCTGGTAAGTTAGGCCTCAGTAAGTTACAATAGGAATTATCTGGCAACCCCATAGCGTCCGTGGGAGAGGAGCGCGGGGCTTTTATTTATCAGTACGTTCCCGGCCGCCAGTCTGTGAGGTAGGACTCCCGGCCCTTTAAATCTCGTCTCGCCTCCCTTGCCCGCCATGGAGCAGCTTTCAGGCCGACAAATCTGGATTATTTATGTACCAAGTGGCAGTGTATCATCAATTTGTGACTATGTAATATATTTTATGCATATAACTCATGATTTGTGACTGCTTGTGCCTCGTTGCTCGCCTCTCCATAGCCAGCCATGTGCTATTTAGGCGGCCAGAATGGACCCAGTGGAAGTGTTGTGAACTGTGAATAATTATAATTATATCATATTTCGTAGGGTTAGTGTAGTAAGCATTCGTAGTCACATTCCTAACTTATTATGTTAGGTTTGTGATTATGAATGTCTATCTATCTATCTATTGCCTGACGCCGTGATCCCCGAAGGGGTGGCCACGAACGAACCGCCCCCATGCACCTCTGTCCCCAGTCAGTCGACACCCCTCCGCCCAACCAGCACCGCCTTCGTTCATGTACTTCCTCACTCCATCCTTCCACCTCTCATTCGGTCTACCTCTCCCTCTCTGTCCCTCCACCTCGCTCTCGTACACCCTCTTAGTCATTCTCTCGCTTTCCATACGTTCCATATGGCCGAACCATCTCAAGTTGTTCCTTTTCACACTTTCCAGCACATCTACGATAGTAAGCTAGGCTATACGTCTGTCGTATATACTGTATATTGCCCTAAACCTTCATTTTCGCTTGAAAGACCACTATATTTATCAATAAATACTACTTACGAAGTATAATAAAGTTGTAATTACGAATTATAATTGTGTTTTGCCCATTTTGGGATTTTTTTTATGCCCAATTTGGGCAATTTTTGAGTGAATACACAGTTATATTTGAGTGAAGTAACTGACAGTGAAGTGTGGACAATTATAAACAAATTTTTTATACAAAAATGTCACGGTAAGTAAAAATATGTCACGGTAAGTAAAATAAAAGCTAGCAAAGAACAGACATGCCTTTTATGCGACACTCTACACTACATACAGCTGAGTCAACCCTTGGACAACCCCACAGATGTCTGGGTAAAGTACTAATCCCATAATTTCTAGACCGCGGGTTGCCACTCCTTAAATGTTTCGTTCAGTGCTATGGTATTTTTTATATTTTGACTTTATTTATTTTATATATACCGGTATATATATACTGTATATAATACAGTATACAGTATATACAGTGTATATATTTGTTTTTATTCTTGTTCCCCAGGGTGTCTAGCAGATCAGCCCCAAGGTTCCGAGCAAGGCCTAGGCCCATAATCAAGTATTTATATTATTATTTATTTATTTTTATTTTATTTATAGTAGGGTCCCGCATAAAACATGTTCAGATAAAACGAGTCTCGATTAAAACGAGCGACCTCAAATATTAATATTTAATTTTCGATAAGAACGAAAGTGATCACATAAAACGAGTCCGCCGCCAAAGTGGGGCAAATCCGAGGAGTTTTCATATAGAGCGCCGAAATATCGTACAAAACGTACAAAATATCGTACGCTCCTGACGGAAATTTACGCTTACAGTGAACATTGACGATATTGGGCCACCAAAATGCCGTGTTCACATAGAACGAAATCGCATAGAACGGCCTCGTTTATCGACCAATTTCTCGTTTTATGTGAGACCCTACTGTATATTTATTTATTTGATTTATTATTGCTTTTATTTATTTTAATTATATTTTGATTTTATTTATTTTATAATTATATATACCGTATATATAGTGTACAGTATATATATATATATATTTTGTTTTTGTATTCCTGTTCTTCAGGGTGTCTAGCGAATCAGCCCCAAGGTCCCGAGCAAGGCCAAGGCCCATAATCGAGTATTTATATTATTAGTATTATATTTTGTATTTTATTTATATTTTGATTTATTTGATTTATTATTGTTTTTATTTATTTTATTTTATTTGTTTCATTTTATATATTTTAATTTTATTTATTTTATATATAGGCCTACAGTATATACCGTATAGGCTACAGTATATATATATATATATATTTTTTTTTTATTATTCCTGTTCCCTAGGGTGTCTAGCAGATCTGTAACAGCGCATTTTGAGCGACTGTACACTTCTAAGATAAACCATATAATCACATATATAACTCACACCATTATAACAACCTTTTAAAAGAACTGTAAATGTGTTGGTGTGATCTCCCTATAGATGCTCACACCATCACAATAGAAGCTGGTAACTTTTCTCTCTGCTAAGGCAAGCACGGATCCCACGATCACCAAATGGTATAACACATCCGTTGCCAAGATATCGAGAAGTAATTACTAGCAACTTTTTCACACCCAGTTGTCACATGGTGTTGCTGAACCGTGAGTCTCCCTCAAGCAGGCAGAGGGCGAGTCAGTCAGCACACCACCACACCCTAAAGAGGGTATCTCTCTTCAACCCTCTGGGTAAGACTAGTGACCTGTATAAGTGTACATGTACCTTATAAGTATCAGTGACATACAATTGTTCTAGTGATTCCCATCTAATCATTAATATTGTTCTCTCTCTTTACAGGAAGATCATTATTAACTTGGAAAACAGCTCATAGTTCTAGGTTGCTATTATTGAGTGTTATTATTAAGTAGAATACTATTATTAAGTAGTAAGTAACATACTTATCTCGGTACACACTCAACCCTGAGTATACACCTCATTAAGAAGTACTTTATAATTGCATTTCCCCAACGCAGGGGACGTCTAGTGTAATATATTCTAATATCTCAAAATTAGGATTAAGGGCTAAAAACATATATTGTTCTGCTAAAATAAACAACACAAAAGCCTGTGCTTGTATATTTAAGACCTCTTCAAATAATATCCAGTGCATAAACAGTTTACAGAATTCTACAGAGTACTGCAACAGTGTTCAGGAAATATGAGGTAAGAATATAAATTAACCCTACTCATTCCGCTCAGTGACTCTACCATAAACAGCCCGCTACAGATCAACCCCAAGGTCCCGAGCAAGGCCAAGGCCCATAATCAAGTATTTATATTAATATTTTATTTTGTTATCTTATTTATATTTTTATTTACTTGATTTATAATTGTTTTTATTTATCTTATTTTATTTATTATATTTTATTTATATTTTTATTTTATTTATTTTATTTTATTTATTTCATTTTATTTATATGTTAATTTAATTTATTTATATATATATATATATATATATATATATATATATATATATATATATTTATATATATATATATATATATATATATATATATATATATATATATATATATATATATATATATATATATATATATATATTTTTTTTTTTCTTGTCCCCTTCCCTGTAGTGTTGTTCCTGTTCCCCAGGGTGTCTGGCCAAACAGCCCCAAGGTATAAATATATTCTGATAATGCCAAACTAGGACTACGTCATGGTGTTCCCCCATTTGAATTACAGAATGCGGAACTATACTGTTATGAATCCATTATACTCACGTCATCTGGAATCGGACAATGCCAAACTATGACTACGTCATGGTGAACTATGCCAACATCATATGGATCCAGTGATGGCGAACTATATACGTGTCATGATCGGATAATACAAAACTATGACTATGTCATGGTGAACTAAACCAACGTCATATGGATCCAGTGATGGTGAACTTGCGTCATGACAACTATCAACGTCAAATACATTTTTCCTTTATTTCCTTTTCTTGGTTTCAGCATCATAAGCCATCCCCTGCCTGCCGCCATTCGCCATACGCCAACCCCTGCCTGCCGCCATACACCAGCCTGCCGCCATACGCCAGCCTGCCGCCATACGCCAGCGTGCCGCCATACGCCAGCCTGCCGCCATACGCCAGCCTGCCGCCATACGCCAGCCTGCCGCCATACGCCAGCCTGCCGCCATACGCCAGCCTGCCGCCATACGCCAGCCTGCCGCCAGCCATGTCAAAGGACAGAGACCCCAAGAAACGCTGTTTGCTGGACGCCGAGCTGGAGGATGTGGTCAACGAGGTGCTGGACCAGTCGACGGACAGCGAGAGTGAGTCGGACGAGTGGTTGACCGAGGACGGCGAAGAATGGGCTTCACCTCCGCCCAAGCGACTCCGGCCACTCCGCGACCACACCCAGGCCTCACCCGATCCATCACCAGCCGAACCAGCCCCAGCAACAGCGGATCCACCACCACCACCACCATCCATCCCATCCATTACATCCCATCCCATCCATCCCATCTACATCTACATCTCTACCAGTCCCTAACATCACTGATTACCTCCTACCATCATCCAACTTCCCCCAACTTCACAATTCACCTCTTCCATCTGAAATGCCTGGATTGTGGCAAAGTATCTGTAACTGCATTCGATGCTGAAATCTGCTTGAGCTATCACGCCAAGCGGAGTACTTCTCTTGGTGTAGTGGTAGAGCGCTCGCCTTCCAAGTGGCGGGCCCGAGATCGAATCTCGGCCGGGCCACGCCTAAAAACATTTGGGGCGAATTTCCGCATCAGACTCAGTTCGGATGTGATTGTTAAAATTGTAAATTGTACTTGTGTGTCAATGTAAAGTCGGCAAAAATTGTATGGTGCCGTTTCAAGGTCACTTCACTGGTGGCAGCTGTAAGGGATATCTGAGAGGCTTAGTTGGGGAATCCCCATGGTATACTGGCTTGCCTTAACTGGTTGGTTACAACAGTTGCTAAGGCTAGAGCTCTCAGAAATTCTCAGGGATGATGTCCCAGTGACTCCGGTTCGTTGGGGAGGTATGGTAGCGGGTTCCTGCACTGCCTCCTCGCTGTGGTGTGTGACCCGCCCGGCAAGTGACGGATATAAGGAATGTCGCTGGTGATCGTTGTCTTGGAGCCTCGCTGTAGTTGACACGCTCAGACTTGTGCCTCGCTTGCTTTCGCTCGCTCGGAGTCTTCGCTACCTGGACGATAATGTGATGTAAAGACTGGATTGTGGCAAAGTATCTGTAACTGCATTCGATGCTGAAATCTGCTTGAGCTATCACGCCAAGTGGAGTACTTCTCTTGGTGTAGCGGCTAAGGCGCTCGCCTCCCACGTGGTGGGCCCGAGTTCGAATCTCGGCCGGGCCGCGCCCAAAAACATTTGGGGCGAATTTCCGCATCAGACGCAGTTCGGATGTGATTGTTAAAATTGTAAATTGTAATTGTGTGTCAATGTAAAGTCGGCAAAGATTGTATGGTGCCGTTGCGAGGTCACTTCACATCCACCTCGCGTGGCGGTGCCTCATCCTTGCTTCCAGCAAGATCACCAGCCAGCAGCCCACACAAGTTTGCCACACTACTTGCAATGGGCACTTTTGATACCCTGCCTTCGCAAGTCTTGGGAACGGTTTGTACCCCCACAGTGTCCCCCTTTAGCGACACCCCTTGACCCCCTCGGCATTTGTTCTGCCTGAGTATCGAGCCACAATGCGTGCTGAGGTTGCTGAGCCCGCAATGCGTGCTCAGGTTGTTGCAGCTGCACCAGGTTCACCAGCTTCTCCACACCTCTCACCAGCTGGTGCAGCTGCACCAGGTTCACCGGCTCATGCATCATCTGATGCAGAAGCCCCCCCCCCCCCCACTCGACCTACCACGTCGGCCATGCCGGAGGCCAGGGCCATGTAAGGGGACAGGTGGTAGGCCTAGGGGCCGCAGAGTTGTTCCTCGCGGCAGTTGTGGCCGCGCTCCTCCACGTGATCCTGCCCCTGACCGTGATGCCGGTTGGACCAACGACCGTTTCTGCCCCCAGGTTGGTCCGTTCACAGGGACCCCTGGCATGCAGGTTCCACTGCCGGTGAATCCTCTCCAGTTCTTCCAGCTCTTCTTTACAAGAGAGATGCTGCAATACCTGGTAGAGGAGATAAATGCCTACGCCAGGTTCGTTGACGGAGCAGCCGTTGTTTGGAACTTGTTTGGTGAGGAGGACTTGTCCAAATTCCTTGGCCTGTACTTCCTCATGGGCATTGCAAAGCTTCCTTCTCTGAGTCACTACTGGCTTTCAACTCCCCTTCATGACTACCCAGTATTTCGGACCGCGATGAGTAGGAAGAAGTTTCTAGCCTTGTTGAAGTATTTCCATGCTTTCAACAACAAGGCCGTCAGCAGGCAGAACACGGACAGGCTTGTGAAGGTTCGGACGGTGATGGAATACCAACTTGAAGGCTTCAAGCTAGCGTACATCCCCGAAGAAAAGCTGTCCCTTGACGAAGGCAGCCTTGGATGGAAGGGTCGCCTTTCATTCAAGGTTTACAACCCAATGAAGCCGACGAAGTACTTTATCAAGCTGTACATCCTGGCAGAGGCGTTGACTGGCTATGTGTGGGACTTTCGAGTCTACACCGGTCCGGGTCAATATCTCCAGGAGATGGTGGAAGGTCTCACGGAGTCTTTCAGAGGCCAGGGGTACAAGCTGTACATGGACAACTTCTACAACTCAGTTGACCTGTGCCAGCAAATGCTCACACACAACATCTATGTGAGTGGCACCCTGCGCCTTGCACGAGAAGCTCCTAAGCGGTTGTGCGACCTTGCTAAAGCAAACGAGCTTGAACGCGATGTGACAGTAGCAATGAACAACGGCTTAACCATGGTCCTACTTTGGCGAGACAAGCGCGTCGTCGGCATGGTGTCCACCTTCCACCAACAGGACACCATCCCACAGCTTGTCAATTTCAAAGAGAAGGACCAACAGGGCAGGTGGCGTCGTGGACAGAAGCAGATCTTCAAACCTGTTTGTGTTGAAGACTACAACATCCACATGGGTGGGGTGGATCACTTCGACCAGATGGTCCAGTACTACCCAATCCAGCAAAGGACGGTCAAGTGGACGAAGAAGATCACCTTCTACTTCATCCAAATGGCCCTCTTCAACGCCCATGTCCTGTTCAAGAAGTGCTACCCAAGGACGAAAATGAGCTTGCTCGACTTCCAGGAGCATGTCTGTTTGTCCTTGCTGCGCTTCGACCCTGCAGAGTGGCCTATGTCGGGGAGGCCAATCCACCGTGCACAAGATTTGCCGCCTGACCAGCGTGAGTCACAGAGGCATGCACGCAGGCAACGGCAATCCAGTGGATCATCTGGGTCGTCCAACGATGACCATCCAGACTCCCCAGCCCCTGCTGCTCCTGACAACACTCCACCCTCTCCTGTTGTTGCTGCTCCTGGTGGAGGCATTGAGAGGGCACCACGTCTCGATGTCCCCTCCCCACCACCAGTACCAGATGATGGTGCTGCTGATGCTGCTGCCCCGGGGGGAAACTATGTCCTGATTCAACCCCTCGTGGTACTAGCACCTGATGCAGCTGCTGCTGGTAACAATGGGGAAGCAGCTCTTGAAGCAGCCAACCAACCGCCACCAGTTCTGGAAGCAGCACGAGCGGTGCGAGTCCGGAGACCTCGACCGGGAGTGGTCCCAAGGCCCCGTCCTATTGTTCTGAACCATGTCCGGTTGAACAAGGCCTTGGACCATACTCGGGAGAGGATTCCGGCCAAGAAGCGACTCCGTTGCTATTACTGCAAAGTAATGAAAGGCGTTCGCAAGGATACAAGCTTCCGCTGCTTGACTTGCACGGTAGCCCTCTGCATTGACATCAACGACTGCTTCAATCTTTTCCATAGCCACAATGCAGGTGTCCTATAGCCAGGAGCTATGTGCAATCATTGATTGATTGATTGAATGATTGATTCATTCATTCATTCATTCATTTCTCTTCTTCATTCACCCGGCTTCATTCACCCACCTTCATTCACCCACCTTCGTTCACCCACCGACATTCACCCACCATCAATCACCCACCTTCATTCACCCACCGACATTCACCCACCTTCATTCACCCACCGACATTCACCCACCTTTATCATCAAAATGGATATAGGCCTCCAGGGGAAACCACTCAAAACAAATAACGAGTCAAGTCCAGTACCTCTTTGGGTGGCTTGGAAATCTGCGCATATTTCTCTGGTTTGACACCTTGTTTATATATACCGGTATATATATATATATATATATATATATATATATATATATATATATATATATATATGTACATATATATATATATATATATTTATGACACGTTGTATATACCGGTATATATATACGGTATATATATTTAGATATATATATATATATATACCCACACACACATACACACATTTTTTTTACCATTCATTATATTTTGTTTGACACCTTGTATATATACAGTATATATATATATATATTTATATATTACTTTATTTGTGTGTACAATATAATTATTTCTGAATTTATTACTTGAAGATAACCTGGCTTTTTTGGTTTTGTTTTTTCAGTGTCAACCTAGGAGCCATTTCCCTTCTCGTTGGAAAGGGTTGTGGCCCTACCAGGTAAGTAAAATTGACAACCTTCATGACTGATATGTGTTCTATGAACATTATACAATTATTGGCAAGGAAAATTATATAAAAGTGTTGTATATTGTGGCAAAGATATATAACTGTATAAACATTCTCATATATTTACATAACAATAACAATGCATGGAAACAATTGTGCATAGCTCGCACACCAATTACACTATATTATTTTGGTTTTCACCATTAGAAAGACCATAATTTTTCGATTACGGTGATATAAACAGTTATATACGTATCCGAGCAAATAAAGCAACGCTGAGGTGGGGAACAGCTCGGAACCCGGCTAGCATCGGTGGAACGGAGACGGGTGATGCGTAAAAATACGCATTTTGGCTCTTCATTTCAAATATTCATAGAGCAAAAAGTGTTTGTTTTAGGAACTTCTATTTTTTTATTCTCTTCAGCATTATCTGCCGTATTCATACAGCCTAAATTGAAAACCATAGACTTTGTAACAACGAAATAATTCGGACATGTTATAAACCATATCATGCAAAGTCATACTTTTTTTGTTTTCGGTCACTGCTTGAGAACTATTGAAGATAGACAATTTCTGTTTTCAGATTTGGAAAGAGCAGAACAAATACTATTATTTGAGCAAATAAAAATATATGGTCATCACTCACAATTTCGAGATAAGACGGTGTGAAGACAATAATTTAATTTCGGAGTCGTTTACACTTTCATATTTAGATTTATTTAAAAAAAAAAAAAAAATATCATTTAGTATAGTTATTCCTCTTTCCATTGACATATGATACATCACAATAAACAGCATTCTGGTGGATGGAAATACAGAAATACACAAGGCTTCGAAATCGCACCTGGCGGAATATTTCAGGCCAAACCAAAAATGTCTGACCATTTCTATCTTTAGAACATAGCCGGATGCGGATGCAGATGCGAGAGTGTTAAACTGAAATTGGGACTTGAGAAATGATTGATAGTGCATAAGAACTAGGTGATGACAAAAACGTGAATTACTACGGGAAGTGGAGTGAATGCATGGTGGTTTTGAAGGAGAATGTGCAGAAGTGTTAGAATTGTACACTAGACCGGGAAAAATTGTAGTGGCTAGTGTATGCAGAATGTTTGACGTGCTCTGGGCAAATGGAAGGTGGAAACTGTGTCACGTAGATGGGTTTGGGGAACAGATCTCGTAGTTTGGATAATAATGGTTAGATATTTCATCCATGTTACAACAATGGAACCTCATCAATGTTATCCATCATAGTCACTTAATTAGCTTTCAACACTTGTCCAAAATACCCATATGCATTCTACGTTATTGACTCAATTATTCCAAAGGTCCCCCTTCTCTTTCTCTCTCTCTCTCTCTCTCTCTCTCTCTCTCTCTCTCTCTCTCTCTCTCTCTCTCTCTCTCTCTCTCTCTCTCTCTCTCTCTCTCTCTCTCTCCTCCCCCCTGTATTATGTGTGAGTCACGTTCCTTCTTCCCTGCTCCTTTTCACATATCCTGAATACAAACTTTAGTATATTTTTGTCAATCCACTATTCATATTTGTAATACATGCACTAGGAAATCCATGACCAATTTGTTTTCAATGTGTGTTCCATTATTAGTTTAATAGTAGTAGTTGTAGTGGTAGTAGTAGTAGTAGTAGTAGTAGTAGTTGTTGTTGTTGTTGTTGTTGTTGTTGTTGTTGGAAGATAATAATGATGATGATGATAGATGTACTTATTATCTGTATATGTGCTTTGATTCGAGGGAGGTGTGTGTGTGTGTGTGTGTGTGTGTTTGATGCATGATAATTATACTCACTGCATATACAGTATGTATGTACAGTATATCAATGGACGTCCCACTTTCTCTCTATTTTCTTTAACGTCTGTTTTTCTCCTTAATCCCTTCCACACTTTTTTCTCTCTCTTTATTTTCTCACTGTCTGTGCACGTTTGAAGTAGGAGCGGTGCCGGGTGCAAGTAGATTTAACTCCTTGACGATTATGCTGCATTTTAATAGGTAATTCTGGCCATCATTAGACGAGTTAATACAATTTAGGAAGGACCTGGGTGAATTATAAGGGTAAAACTATGTCAATTAACATCCAAATTCCATATACCCTTCCAAATCTGAATATAATTGTTTAATATCCAGCAAACCTGGTATCTTATAAGGGTAACAAAAATGATGAACACACATATGCATTAAGTCAGATATAAAGTAGTGTATCATATTTAATTATTGCCAAAATTACAGCAGCGAAAAGGGAAGATTATTTTGATTTGTGAAGGAAATATGATAAACTTAAGAGGACGATGACAAAGTTAAAATTACATTATCCCAACACATGAACTTTGTGAGCCTGGAGGAGAGAGAACTTAGTGGAGAGTGTGGAGGGTCAATGTGTGTGTGTGTGTGTGTGTGTGTGTTTTATTGGTCATTGAATACCTTGAAGATAATGTTTGATAAAGCTTGTGAGAGGGACATTAACTCCACATTTCCTCAACGTGAAACATTTAGTAATAGTCACAGGTTACTAAAAATACATGAGATTTGTCAAGGAACAGTATATCAACTTAAAACTACACATTTCATTAACAAGATTTCTACTAAACTAATTGTTTTGACTGTACACTCGGATACCATAAACTGTAGTCCACTCATAATTATTTGCGGACTTTACCCATTTCTAATTATGGAAGTATACCTCTGGAAACAATGTTAATAATCCACGGACTGCCACATGTGTTTGTAAATATCATTGATCGATTTTAGGAGTAGAGTTGGTTGTTGGAAGGAACATAATAAATAATATAATTTCCTATGCATCAACTACGAAACACTATATACTATTTATTGAAAAGTAAGATATATCTGTTCCATCTAAAAATTAATCGAGATGGTTATATTTGCTTAATTAAAGAAAACAGGGAGTCAAGGAAATGTTATGAGTGGGCTAGAGACTATGGTATCCGAGTGTACAGACTATCCGTGTCACTGACTTATTTCCCCTTTTATCTGTCTGTCCGGGTGAGTGAGTGAGTGACTTGGTTTTTACGACAGTCAGTAATTGGGTGGATGGGACTCGTTAGCCTTGGTCGGCAACCCGTCTAGGGGAGATAACCTTATAAAAATCCGGGTGGATGGGACTCGTCCGCCTCGGTCGGCAACCTGTCTAGGGGAGTAAACCTTATTCAAATCAGTACTGCTATCTTAGGGTGAAACAGGTTAGTGGATGGATTAGCCGCACACCACTGTAGAAAAATAGTGCTAAAAAATACATAAAAGGCCTCGGAGTCAGACGTACCATAAATTGAGAGGTCAATCCTGTAAGTCCTTCAGTAAACTGGCATGGGTTGTCCCTCTTACAGGTGATAGGTTTGCATTTTGTGTATGGTCACCCCCATTAAGGGGAGTAAGGCGTCTGGCAATAGATAGATAGATAGTAATTGGCCTGGGTAGTTTTGTCAGCGTGCTTTGGTCAGGTTTATTGGACGCTACGAGAGACTCCAACACTCAATTAGTACAACACTCAATTAGTACAACACTCAATTAGTAAAACACTCATTTAGTCAGATTTATAGAACACTATGAGGGACTCCAACACTCAATTAGTACAACACCCAATTAGTACAACACTAAATTATTACAACACTCAATTACTACAACACTCAATTACTACAACACTCAATTAGTACAACACTCAATTAGTCAGGTTTATAAAACGCCACGAGGGAATCCAACACTCAATTAGTACAACACCCAATTAGTCAGGTTTATAGGACACTCAAGTCAGGTATATAGGACTCCAACACTCAATTAGTCAGGTTTATAGGACACTCAAGTCAGGTATATAGGACTCCAACACTCAATTAGTCAGGTTTATAGGACACTCAAGTCAGGTATATAGGACTCCAACACTCAATTAGTCAGGTTTATAGGACACTCAAGTCAGGTATATAGGACTCCAACACTCAATTAGTCAGGTTTATAGGACACTCAAGTCAGGTATATAGGACTCCAACACTCAATTAGTCAGGTTTATAGGACACTCAAGTCAGGTATATAGGACTCTAACACTCAATTAGTCAGGTTTATAGGACACTCAAGTCAGGTATATAGGACTGCAACACTCAATTAGTCAGGTTTATAGGACACTCAAGTCAGGTATATAGGACTCCAACACTCAATTAGTCAGGTTTATAGGACACTCAAGTCAGGTATATAGGACTCTAACACTCAATTAGTCAGGTATATAGGACACTCAAATCAGGTATATAGGACTCCAACACTCAATTAGTCAGGTATATAGGACACTCAAGTCAGGTATATAGGACTCCAACACTCAATTAGTCAGGTTTATAGGACACTCAAGTCAGGTATATAGGACTGCAACACTCAATTAGTCAGGTTTATAGGACACTCAAGTCAGGTTTATAGGACTGCAACACTCAATTAGTCAGGTTTATAGGACACTCAGGTCAGGTATATAGGACTCCAACACTCAATTAGTCAGGTTTATAGGACACTCAGGTCAGGTTTATAGGACTCCAACACTCAATTAGTACTCTAGAACATTCATGTAGGCAATATAGAACACGAAAGGTCAAATGGTATGTAGAATGAGTGTTACAATAACAAGTGTAGCAATCGTAACACTAGTTCAGACTTATTGAACAGATAAATGGTCCAAATTACTAATGATTTCTTTGTAATTATTGTAATAATTGTAACTATCCCTTTGAGGGTTATGATGTGGTTATATAGCTTATTCTGGATAGCAATAGGCGATACAAAAGCTCATAAACCAACTGGGGGGATTAAAAGGGTAAAAACTGTCTCAATTAACCCTCTGACTTCCATACACCCCACCTAATCTGAATAAAATCATTAATAAATAAGCCAGCAAACAAAATATATGCGTCATCGGATCTTGGAAGGGCTAGTATGGTACGCAGAATGAGTGTTAGGATCGTCAGTGTTACAATAGCATCGGTTTTCAGATTTTTTGAACAGATGAATGGTTTAAATAACTAATGTGTTCTTTAACTCTAAGAAGATTATGACGCGTTTAAAAAGTTTATTCTGGCTATCAATAGACGATTTGATATACCTCATAAAGAATCTAGGAATTAAAGGTTAGAGTGTGTGTGTGTGTGTGGAGAGAGAGAGAGAGAGAGAGAGAGAGAGAGAGAGAGAGAGAGAGAGAGAGAGAGAGAGTTAGAGATCATGAGTGTATGTATGTATGTATGTATGTTTATAGCCTGGTGTACCCTGTAATGGTTGTGGTATTGACCTGTTGTGTTTGTGTACAGGGCGGGGTTTACCAGTTGTGTGTTGTTTTTATTATTTGTTTCTATTTTCTGTTCCTTTTTTATATTACAAAACCAATGGTTCTGGGACTGGTAAGTCCCAGGTGTTATTATTTATGTTATACCTGCGAACATGAAGGTAAAAACAGGTGATGTTTTGTTTGTTGATGACGATGATGGTAAAGGTTGGTTGGTCATTATGGTGTGGACGGACGGGTATTTTGTGTAAAAGAGAGAGAGAGAGAGAGAGAGAGAGAGAGAGAGAGAGAGAGAGAGAGAGAGAGAGAGAGAGAGAGAGAGAGAGAGAGAGACTTAGTTAAAATATGACTTTAAAGGCTTTCGAACCATGAGGATCATTAAGCCCACCTTTAAGTCAGGAAGAATATAAAACCGGAGTCTCCAAGACCCCCCAAGTGTATACCCCCAGGTGGTATACTGGGAATACAAACACGGAGGCTGTCCTGCTCGAGAACCCCAGACGTCTTCCTTACACACGACCAGGACTGAGAGAGAGAGAGTGTTTGTGTGTGTGGTACTGTACGTGCTCTGGCATACTGAACATTTAATGGTCGTCTAGAATCACCACATTTATCTAGGCTTAATGGCCGTATTTATTTCCTCATTTACAATTCTACGTATATTTTTTAATATTTTGTTTTAGTTTCCTCTCTAGACCTCCTCCATCAAATTTAAGAAAAAATAAATAAAAATCTTCAAGATAAATGTGTACATTTTTCGATAGAAATATGTCCGGGCAGGAAGCCGGCTCCTCTTAAATTACAGGCTCGCTATCCATCGCCATGGAAAAAATCTACAACTAAATGGCGCGAGAGGGTATAACATTGACAGAAATGGGGCGAATATTCTTAAAATCACCAAACTACTGGGGCAAACGTCTTATAATCTCAAAATCAACGGGGCTAAACATGAGGAAGAGAAGGGTCCAGCAAAAAATGTCTTTAGTGTAAATCTCCCCTTAGTGTATGATATATTCACTGCATATATCTGTCTATAACTATCTATTATGTGTAAAAATACGTTTCACTTTGAAATCTGATCTCTCTCTCTCTCTCTCCGTATTTTCAACCATTCTTAATTTACCATCAAAGGACCTCCTATATTTTCACTTTTCCTCCAGTTCCCTTTCTCTCTCTTAATACCTTCAACACTTTTACCCTCAACTTCTTCTCTTTGCTTTCTTTGTGGTCTCATTTTCTTAACTCTTTCGAAATCTGACGCTGCTGGGAGAATCTGTGGGGTCGAATTCTTTGGCGAACTATAAACAGATTTGTTAGTTATTCCATATATTAAATAAAGAATGTGAGAGTGAATATGAAGGTCAGTTCTATTAAAGGAGGCTCCACCCAGAGAATAATCTATTCTGAACTAATTCATTTATCCTTTATTAACTTTAAAGTGTTTCTCTCGGCAAGGGAAATTTTCTTATGTTTTCATTTATTTTCACATCTTGTATTTAATATCTATCTATCTATCTATTGCCAGACACGCCTTACTCCCCTTAATGGGGGTGGCCATACGCAAAATATATATATATTTAGTATAATGTTTGCTTTTATTTGGCAGCTGTAATATATTGTTTTATATTTATAGGTTAAAGTGAAAATACTTTCTTTATCTCCGATTTATTTATAAATAATTTCGATTTGTTACTTTTATATGTTTGATTGTAGTGATGATAATGGTATTTATTCTGCTGACTTTTTTACTGCATCCACCACAGATCCTTCTGTTATTGTGTATGCCGTACCGATGTCACTGTTTAGTTATCAACCCTTTCAGTAATTGGACCATTTGTTCACTATATTCGGGCTATCGTTAGACGACTTTATTCTTCTTTGGAAGGCCCTCTTGGAGTACAAAGCAAATCAAGCAACGACAGGTACAGCGACCCCTCAAGGCTGCTTGCCTTCCAAAACACTGGTGGTCAAGTGTTCAAACAGTGGTTTAGAGTGGATAAGGGAAAATGGAAAGGGAAGACTGCCCTGGGACAAATGTAAGTGGCAGGATTAGATGTTAGTAAGGGACAGCTGTGTAAAAAAGAAAAACAAAATATTAATTTAGAAATGCAGTCAGTCGTGGATTTAAGACAAGGTGTTTGTCTAGGCGAAGTTTAAAAGATGCAACGGTGCTGCAGGCTATGAGATCTCGGGGAAGCCCATTTCACAAGTTGACAACTCGATTGAAGAAGAAATTCTTAGACTCATGCGAGTTAAACCAAATTACCAATCATTTTGCAACCGTTCCCCGTGTACAATGTTATTGATCGATAGTGAAATATATATTACAGTTCATATTGTCGATGCCTTTGAAGATGTTGAACACTTGATTTAAGTCGCCTCTTAATCTGCGCTGGTTTAAAGGAAATATATTTAATTATCTAAGACGCTCCTTGTATGGTTTGTTCTTTACGCAAGGTATCATTTTGTTAACTCTACGTTGAGCTCGTTCTAGCTTGTCTGTATCTTTCTGGTAGTAAGGGCACCAGGATTGAACGAAATAGGTATTGTGTATTTTTATATTAACCCTCTGATATCCACAGTTCCTTCCTAAGCATAATAACATCGCTTACTAATAGCCAGAATGAAATTTAGGAATGCGTGATGGTATATTGAAAGAGTTAACTTATATCACAACTAATTTGATCTGTGCATTTCATTGTCATTAATTCCTACGCGTCATTACCTTTGCTGCCATGAACTACAAATATTCTGTCCATCTGCTGATAACATTTTGTAGTCACTGTTCTAGATATTAATCACTATACAACCTTTTACATGAATTATTACACTATTGTATAGTTCTTTGCTGTGTTTCTGTTTGCCTTTCACTACAAACTATATAATGTCTTTTAAGTTTAGCACCCGAGTACACTAACATGGTCATAGACGATTATACGTTCACATATAAAAACTTACATACACTCACAAATATACATCCCTTAATTAACCCTTTGAAGATAATGACCCCCCCTGGGGGTTAGGGAATAGAATATGCCCCACGTGCCTTCTGCGTGTCGTAAGAGGCGACTAAAGAGGTTGGGTCGGTGGGCTTGCGACCCCCACCCGGAAAAAATATCTAAGCAAAGAAAAACGAACGAACAGCCTCGGATGCGGACGGAACCAACGTTGACGAACCAAGACCGACTAAGGACATGCCTTCGGACATTCTGAGAATGGCTACGTGGAATGTTAGTGGCATGAATGATGGCACAAAAGAGAGAGAGGTTCTGGAAGTGTTAGTGAATGCCAGGCTGGATGTATGTGGAATGACAGAGACCAAATGGAAAGGTTCAGATGTGAGAGAATGGGAATGTGGAATGGGTGTGTGTGCTGGAGTGAGTGAAGGAACAGCGAGAGAAGGTGCATGTTTGTTTGTAAGTAGCAAATGGAAGGAATGTGTAAGAGAGTATGGGTCTGTGGGTTCAAGGATTGTGTGGGTGAGAATGAAAGTAGGAATACAAACGTGGGTGATTGTATGCGTGTATGCCCCGACAGAGGATATACTTGAAAGAAAGAAAGAGGAGTTCTGGATGAATGTGGAGGCGTGCCTGGAGAAGTTTGACAAGAACGAAAGAATATTTCTGATTGGGGATATGAATGGTAAGGTGGGTGATAGGAAAGTTGAGGGAGTGGTGGGAGGGTGGGGGGTGCCATCAGAGGTGAATGGGAGTGGTAGTGCACTTGTGGACGTATGTGTGGGGAGGAGGCTGTGGATAGCCAACACCTTCTTCCGACACAGAATGATCCACAGGTACACGTGGAAACGGATGTTGACGATGAAGGATAAGACAGTGGTGGAACGAAAGTCATTGATTGATTATGTATGTGTGGATGAACGAATGAAGAAATCTGTGATGGATGCTAGGGTGTATAGGGGTATTGGAGGGGGTCTGTCTGATCATTATGTAGTGGTAGCTAGGGTTAGGATACAAAAGAAGTGGGTGAGGAGAGCGGGAGGGAGGCGAGAGGAGGGTGGAGAGGAGGGTGGAGAGGTTGCAGGAGGAGGAAGTCAGGGAGGAGTACAGGAGAGCAGTGGAAAGACGACTAGGTGGGTTCGACCTGGAAGTTATGGAGGAAGTGGAGGAGATGAGCAAGGTGTTTAAGGATGAGATCTGTGCAGCATGTGAGGAGGTGTGTGGAGTGAGGAGAAGAGGGAGGGGAGTGAAAGGTACAGCATGGTGGACAGAAGAGGTAAGAATAGCTGTGGAAGAAAAGAAGAAAGCATATAGAGAGTGGTTGGGTAGTAGAGGGAATGAAGATTCCGAGAGACAGAAACGAGCGAGGTACGTGGAGAGTAAGAGGGTGGTGAAGAGAGTAGTGAAGGAAAGTAAGAGAAGAGTAGATGAGGAATTTGGAAGGAATCTGAGTGTAAAATGGAGGGAGAGTAAGAAACTGTTCTGGAAAGAAGTCAAGAAAGTTAGGGAGGGTAGCAAGGGAAACAGTAAGGGTGTGAAAGATAAGAATGGGAGAATGCTAGCCGAGAAGCAAGAGAGAGTCGAAAGATGGAGGGAGTACTTCAGTGAGTTGCTAAATGAAAGGAATGAAGAGCCAGCAAACATAGCTGGATATGGTATGGGAGGGAGAAGAGGAGAAGTAGTGGAGGAGGAGGTGGGGATCAGGAGGTCAGAAGTGTGGGAAGCCATGAAAAGAGTGAAGTTGGGGAAAGCACCAGGAACAGATGGAGTGTGTGGGGAAATGTTGAGGTATGGTGGTGAGATAGTGATAGAATGGGTATGGAAAATGTGCAAACTAGCATGGGAGAAGGGGAGTGCACCCGATGACTGGAAGACTGGCATAATAGTCCCCCTATATAAGGGCAAAGGGGAAAGAGGAGTGTGTGGTAACCACCGAGGAATATGTCTTCTAAGCGTAGTAGGGAAGGTATACAGTAGGGTAGTGATTGAGAGAGTGAGAGTGAGAACGGAGAAATGGATAGGCGACGAGCAGGGAGGTTTTAGGAAGGGAAGAGGATGTGTAGATCAGATTTTTACCCTGAATTGTGCTGTGGAGAAGTATCTGGAGAAGAAACAAAAGGTGTATGTTGCCTTTATGGACTTGGAGAAGGCCTATGACAGAGTGGATAGAGAAGGTTTGTGGAAAGTACTTAGAATATACGGAGTAGAGGGCAAGTTGCTGAAAGCAGTGAAGAGCATGTATGAGGGTGCAAAGGCGGCAGTACGTGTGGAGAGTGAGCAGAGCGAGTTCTTTGACCTGAATGTTGGTTTGAAACAGGGGTGTGTGATGTCCCCGTGGTTGTTTACTGTATATATGGATGGAGTTATGAAAGAAATACTATCAAGAGCAGTGGATGTTGGTGTATTGCTGAAAAGGGAGGGAATTGAGTGGAAGCTACCTATACTGCTGTTTGCGGATGATACAGTTCTGAAGAGTGATAATGAATGGGAGTTGCAGGGTCTGGTAAATGAGTTTGGAACAGTGTGCGAAAAACGGAATTTGAAGGTAAATACGGGGAAGAGCAAGGTTATGGTCTTCGAAAGGGGTGAAGTCACAGAGTGTGAGGTGAAGCTGAACGGTCAGGCTATGGAGATCGTCAACTCTTTTAAGTATCTGGGCAGTGTGTTGAGTAAAGATGGGACTATGGATGAAGAGGTGCGGGAGAGGGTACAACAGGGGAAGAGGGTTGTAGGAACGCTAAAAGCAGTAACAAGAAATAGGGTGGTCAGTATGGAAGTGAAGAAGTCCTTGCATGACAGTGTGGTAATCCCGACACTGACTTATGGAAGCGAAGCATGGACGTTGGTTGAGAGACTCAGACCAAGAGTGAGAGCAGTGGAAATGAATTACTTAAGGAGTGCGTGCGGAGTTACATGGAGGGATAGACAGACTAATGAGGAAGTAAGAAGGAGGTGTGGTGTGGAGGTAGATGTGCTGGAAAGTGTGAAAAGGAACAACTTGAGATGGTTCGGCCATATGGAACGTATGGAAAGCGAGAGAATGACTAAGAGGGTGTACGAGAGCGAGGTGGAGGGACAGAGGGGGAGAGGTAGACCGAATATGAGGTGGAAGGATGGAGTGAGGAACTACATGAACGAAGGCGGTGCTGGTTGGGGGGAGGGGCGTCGACTGACTGGGGACAGAGGTGCATGGGGGCGGTTCGTTCGTGGCCACCCCTTCGGGGATCACGGCGTCAGGCAATAGATAGATAGATAGATAGAAGATTATGATGTATTTTGACAGTTTATTCTGGCTATCATCAGACGGTTTTATATAATTAGGAAGGATGTGTGGGAATTGAAAGGGTAAAGACTATAACAATTAACCCTCTGAATTCCATAAACCCTTCCTAATCTAAATACACAAAAATAATAAGAGCCACAAAACAGAAAATACATGTGTAATCGGATCTTGAAAGGTTTAAGCTCCACCGTGTCCCAGAGTGTTGGGGCTTGTAATGAAGACTGGTTAAGAGTGTCCCAGAGTGTTGGGGCTTGTAATGAAGACTGGTTAAAGAGTGTCCCAGAGTGTTGGGGCTTGTAATGAAGACTGGTTAAAGAGTGTCCCAGAGTGTTGGGGCTTGTAATGAAGACTGGTTAAGAGTGTCCCATAGTGTTGGGGCTTGTAATGAAGACTGGTTAAGAGTGTCCCAGAGTGTTGGGGCTTGTAATGAAGACTGGTTAAAGAGTGTCCCAGAGTGTTGGGGCTTGTAATGAAGACTGGATAAAGAGTGTCCCAGAGTGTTGGGGCTTGTAATGAAGACTGGTTAAAGAGTGTCCCAGAGTGTTGGGGCTTGTAATGAAGACTGGATAAAGAGTGTCCCAGAGTGTTGGGGCTTGTAATGAAGACTGGTTAAAGAGTGTCCCAGAGTGTTGGGGCTTGTAATGAAGACTGGTTAAAGAGTGTCCCAGAGTGTTGGGGCTTGTAATGAAGACTGGTTAAAGAGTGTCCCAGAGTGTTGGGGCTTGTAATGAAGACTGGTTAAAGAGTGTCCCAGAGTGTTGGGGCTTGTAATGAAGACTGGTTAAAGAGTGTCCCAGAGTGTTGGGGCTTGTAATGAAGACTGGTTAAAGAGTGTCCCAGAGTGTTGGGGCTTGTAATGAAGACTGGTTAAAGAGTGTCCCAGAGTGTTGGGGCTTTTAATGAAGACTGGATAAAGTGTCCCAGAGTGTTGGGTCTTGTAATGAAGATTGGTTAAGAGAATACCCCCAAGAATCCCTTCAAGATTAGTTTGTACATTTTTCGGTAGAAAAATGCCCCAGCCGTAGGTCAGTATCTCTTTAATTGCAGGTTTGCTATCGCTCGCCAAGAACAAATCGATACCTAAATGGCACGAATGGTCTTATTCTTGACACATAAAAGGGGCAAAGGGTCTTAACATCGCCAAACTAATAGGGCGAGCGTTTTAAAATTTCAAAAGTAATTGAGGTAAAGATTGAGCCCTCATCAAGTGTGATAGAGCGAGGTGTTAACCCCTTCTGTACCGGCAACGTCTTATTTAATATTCTTCTAGGTATATTTAGACAGTTGTGTGCAGTTTAAGAAGGATCTGTGGTAGTATAATGGGTTAAGTGAGATAGTTTGAAGAGTGTTAATTGCTGGAAGCCCTTTATAAACTGAATAATATCATGTAATAGTAGCCAGAATAAAGTTTAAAGGACGACACCGGTACAGAAGGGGTTAAAGGGAGGGAGAAGTTTCAGTTTATTAGTAGGGAGTTCCAGATGACTGATAAGTGTTGTACTATTGCTTGGTGTAGGCCTCGGGTGTTTGTTATTAGTAGGGAGTTCCAGATGACTGATAAGTGTTGTACTATTGCTTGGTGTAGGCCTCGGGTGTTTGTTGTTAAGGGGACAGTGGCTGCTTTCTTGGCTTATTAATTCATTGATTCCTTTATATTTTAGTTTCCTCGTATGACATCCTTCAAACTTAGAACAAACATCCGCTAGACCCCCCCCCCCCCTCAAGATAATTGTTTTGGTTCATTTTTCGGTAGACAAATGTACAGGCTCGCTATCAATCGCCAAGAAAAAATCGACACCTAAATGACATGATAGGTCTTAAGGTCGATTTAGGTCGGTTTTTGCCCACTTTAACGATTTCACCGGAAAACAGCCGAAATTAGTGTTTTTGAGCTATCTCGGTGAATTTGGCCCGTAATGAGCTAATAAATTGACAACGGAATAGGACGAACGGTCTTAAAATCGCCCAATTAATGGGCCTAATTTCCTTAAAGTCTGAAAACTAATGGGGCTAAAAATGAGGAAGAAGGGGGACCATAAAAACGACCCATCCCCCTTAACCCCGAATGGTAACCAACTATCTGTGTTATGCGTACGGTACACTTGGCCATTCAGACACGGGGTGGTCCAACTAGTACACGGGGTGGTCCAACTAGTACACGGGGTGGTCCAACTAGTACACGGGGTGGTCCAACTAGTACACGGACGGTAGGTTAACGGTAGCTCACGGTAAAGTGAAGCCCATTGTACCTGATTTGTTTTATACTTAATTAAGGGGATGGCCGTTTGTTTGGTCTATTAATTAATTTATTTCTTAGTTTCTTATAGTTATAGTGTCCTCGCTAGACATCCATCAAGGTTAGAAACACACCCCCTAGACCCCCATTCAAGATAAATGTGTACATTTTTCGGTAGAAAAATATCCCGGCCAAAGGCCGGTTCCCCATAAAATTTCAGGCTCGCTTTCGCTCGCCATAAAAAATCGACACCTAAATGGCACGAAAGATCTTAAAATTGAGAACGAAATGGGCCAAAAGTTCTTAAAACCGCCAAACTAATGGGTCTTATAATCTCAAAACAAATTTGGATTAACACGAGGAAGAAAGGGGACCAGAAAAACGACACATCGCCTCTTAACGGAAACACATGTAACTGATACGTTTCTGCATAATATAAATACCAAGTGATCATAATTAACATAATATTTAGCTACACAATCTATATGCTAGCTGAGTAAGAAAGTTGAAAACCTGTCAAATTATCGCCAGTTGTAAACAAACAGACTATAGACCAAGGTATAATTACCAGATAATGTACCGTAGCTTAACGATCCTACATTGTGATACTTACCGGTATATTTATTAGTCCAGCAACACTATTGTCTTGTTGGTATTTTAGTAATTGATTTGTTGTACTAATTGTGACTTCACGTAGGAAGTAGCTAGTTACCCTATACCCTTAACCAAGGATCAAAGTAAAAAATAAACACGGGGTTTCTTTTATTTTATGCATTATATATATATATATATATATATATATATATATATATATATATATATATATATATATATATATATATATATTTATATTGTCACAATGACCAGGGTCTATAGGGTCTTTTAGGAGTAGCTAGACGGTAGCTGTTTTTAGATGCAGCTGTGCCAAGTCTATTTGAAAGACCTGGTATTGTGAGTTTCACTCAGATACCCTTCCAATTACACGACTAGTTTTGCCGTGCCTCTAAGCATTTTTGTCTCAATAAACGTTTGTGTAGAATGAGCCCATAGAGTGTTATCAGTTTCGTCTCACCAGTTGTTAGTTGAGCGGCAACGTGTAGTTTGCTAGCTAGTGTGGCTGGCGAGGGAGGTGTTGAAAGATTGTTGCTCTTGCCTCGCGGGAGGTAAGGTTGCTAAGCAACCTTATTAATAATTTGATGATTGCAAGTTCAGTTGTGTTACAATATAAAGATGTACTTTATGTTATCTGCCACACTGTTTTAGTTAAGTTGTTAACACAGGAATACTTTAGTATAAGTTATTCTTGTGAAGTGTCTTAGTCTTATCATATCGTGTGGTGAGATATTGCAACTTCTTCGTTTGAGGCTGGCCTCTGCCGTGCTCTGCAACATCCGGTCCCCTCACTCTCTGCTCAGCGGTCAGACTAGGTGGGTGTTATTTTTCTCTCTTGTGACCCATCAGTCGGCCCCATTTTGTTTGTCCTTGCGTGCATAATAATAACGTAACGTAATTAACAGAGAATCCTAGACATTCATTTCTTCTTTTAACTATCCTTTTCCTCTGATCAGCATTTTAGTATCTTTCCCTTTGTTTTATATATTCAGTACCACCGGTGGCTACGTCGGAATCCGTGATAGGGGAGAGCTGGGATGCTTGTCGGGGTCCTTAATACTAAGCACGGTTAATCCCATACAGTCCACACACACACGCACATCCATAATCCCTAAATAATTTCCCTGTGGTTTTGCTTAGGACCCGATAGCAACCTTGACGGTTCTGCCCCAGCAATTGTGTGTTCCCTATCTCGGGTTTCGAATTGAGGCAACGGAGTGTTTAATATTAATTAGGAATCCAGCTTCAGTCTGGACCCCCCCCCCCATAGTTAAGTGAGTGTGGGAGGTGGACTCTAAGAGTTCATTGTTTCGGGCGGAAACTCACTGGCTGGTTTGCGCACGGTTTAGTATTGTCGAGGGTGCGCATAGCCTGTTATGCTCGAAGGACATCCGCAATTTTGACTTTTCTTTCTTTGATGTCTGCTGGTAGCCTATGTATTTAAGGAAGGACCTCCCCGGTAACTCTGCAGCCTAAGCCAGACGGGAAGGTGCGTTTCTGTATAGACTTTCGCAGACTTAAAATAATGGCTTGACCGCTACTAATCCTTACCCCATTCCTCGCGTCGATGACAGTGTTGACAAAATCGGGAATGCCACATACCTCACCAAGGTCGACCTGGTGAAGGGTTATTGGCAGGTGCCCCTGTCTGCGCGAGCGAAGGAGGTATGCGGCTTTTGTGTGGACGGCAAGACATATATGTGCAATGTCATGCCTTATGGGTTGAAAAACGCACCTGCTACCTTCCAAAGTCTGATGAATGATATTGTTATTGACATTCCCAATTGTACTGTATATCTCGATGATGTCATTGTCTATGATACTGATTTTGGTAGTCACTGCGAGCATCTTAATATCTTGTTTCGGAAGCTGTGTGAAGCTGGGTTGGTCGTGAACCTGGGGCAATGCGACTTTGTGCAGGCAACTGTGCAGTATCTTGGCTTTGTTGTAGGTTTGGGACGGGTGTCCCCCCCCCCCCCAGAGCAAGATACTGGCAATCGATCGGTTTCCCAGGCCAACCACCAAGCGTCAGATCATGCGCTTTCTAGGCATGATATGCTACTACAGACGCTTTATACAAGGGTATTCGACTGTTCTTGCTCCCTTGACTGACCTTTTGGCAAAGACGGTGAAGTTTCGGTGGTCGCCTGAGTGTGAAAAGGCGTTTGGGTTAGTGAAACACTTACTACGCACCCATCCTATTCTCAGGGCGCCGGACTTTACAAGGAGTTTTCAGCTGGCGACAGACGCCAGTGGTGTTGGGGCCGGTGCAGTCCTCTTGCAAACGGACGACGAGGGTCTGGAGCACCCCGTCAGCTTTTACTCTAAAAAGTTCAACTCCGCTCAGAGGAACTATTCTACCATCGAGAAAGAGTTGTTGGCGATTGTGCTTGCTTTGAAGCACTTTGAGGTGTATGTTCCAGCCTTCGGCCCGGTCGTGGTCATTTACACAGATCACCACCCTCTAAAAGTTCCTCAACCAGTTCCACAACCGGAATATGCGGCTGACACGGTGGTCACTTATGCTCCAAGAATACAATCTTGATATCAGGCATATTGCCGGTTGTGATAACGTTATAGCTGACTGTCTTTCGAGGGTGGAGGACAAGGGGTAGATGGCCACAGGTTGTGTGGGTTGCGTGGAGGAAAATAGGCTACATATATTTAACACCTTACGAGCGGCCTATGCGGTTTATTTATGTGTACCGCACAGCGGGGTCTTTTTAGCCAAAATAGGGCTGTTTACGTGATCATTTTCATGCCTAAATAAGACCCAGAACGTAAAACAAGTACCTATCCCTGAAAGGGCATAAACAGAGCTTTCGAATGACACCATAACGATCCTTGTATGATGGATAGTTTTCTTTCAATAACCGTGCAACGCGAGTGCAAAAAGCAGGTAATTCGGTACTTTCAGTACATAATTGAGTATGTAGCGAGTGAGAGAGGGAGGAGGGAGCTGAGATTTGTGTCAGTAGGTTCGCCGCGGTGGTCTGGAGCAGTCATACGCTCGCTAGTCTCCTGCCACCACTTGTCTCTCTCTCTCAGCCACATTACGTGCTGAAATTGCCACTCGAGTTATGTCGAGCGCCGCCACATAGTCCAGCTTTATTTAACTCGACTTATGTTGCTCGCCGCTAAATAAGGGTTAAAGCCGAACAAAAAACAACAATAAAATTTAAAATCAACATAAAAAAAAAAATCTTTCTGTTATAGTAAATTTAAGTATGTTTTGTTACAGCTGAAGCACTAGCTATTAGTGGGCTGAGTTTCGTAGAACTCGCTTTCGGAGCGTAACAATTTTAAGTTTTGCTATTGTGTTGAGGGGGTAAATATGTAAGTTTGTTTCATTTTATAAGTATGTTTTTTTTGTGAAACCTATATGCTGTATTATTGTGCTGGTGTTGGGAGGTTAGGTGACGTGTGCTGATTTCAGATATCAGAACTTGCCTAATGTTAAGTGTCTAATATCTTGGGGGGGTGTGACGCACATCAGCTCCCCAGCGACCACGAGGGGGCAGCGGTTGGCTCCCTATCCTCTTCTCCCCTCTCCCCAGGCAGTGAAATGGGCTACAGTTATCAGAGAATGTTGTTCTTTCTTTCATTGTGTTTGTGTTGTTGCAGACAGTCCCGTGGTGGTCTTTACTTTCGTCTGTGACAACGGGAAGTATTTTATATCATTAGTAGAATATAAGATGCATTGTGGAGGGAGAGAGAGAATAGCGAGAGCGCGGTGGTAATGAGTGTGTGCGTAGGAATGTGTTGACTCCCTCACTCGAGGAGTTTTTCCGCTCATGCGCTTTCCCGCGCCCTTGATTGGCTGGTGGCTCCTGGCGCCTTCTGCAGCCCTGCTGCCTGGTGACGTAGTCGTTTGTGATTGGCGGCCGCGGTCCTGGGACGGTGGTGCGGACTCCTGTCCTTTTGTCTCCCTTAGAGCTCCTCGTAGTGCTGTAACGCTAACATCCCCTTGCAATCTATCAGCCCACCTCACCCCCTTATTGCAAACTTTCTCTACCACTGCTTACCTTCTTCTCTCTGTATATCCTACTATTAATTAACTGCCCTTCCCCTTGACGTTGATTTCATATATCCGTCACTGTATTATACAGCGAGCTCTCAGAGATATTATATGTACTTAGTTAGGCATTTTGGATCCGAGGGTTATCCATTTTGGCTTGGGGAGGTTTGACATACTCATCGTGTTGCCCCAACCTTATTTTCTTGGGGTTTCTGCCAGGTCAGTCGATGCTAGACTGGAGAGAGGCTATCAGGTTGCAGTTTCCTATGAGCATAGACTTCGTTGAGCCTATGCAACTGTACCGGATACCTGCGGAGGCCAAGGTTATTTTATTGTCTGTGTACCTTAGAGCCTAGCACTGTGTTGGCGTGAGGGCGTTGGCCTAGTCCACCAAGCACTGTGCTAGCTCGTTAGCTTTTGACTTAGGAGGGTCGCCAGGAGAGAACCAGGTACACGAGACCTGGATCTCTCAAGAGAGCTCCCCGTCATTTAATGTAAATAGGCGCACAAACTTGAGAACGACACTAGGCTACCGAGTAGGTGGCTCGGCCCAGGTAGCTTAGCCTACGACTCCCCTGCTAGATTTCGTCCACCTGGCAGACCCCCGATTAGGGTTTATATTCTCATAGTGTATATGTGTGCAGCATTATTGCTCCTTATGTTTATAGTAAGTCGTGATTGTTGCTGAGAGACCCAACCAGAGCAGACTAGTGTCTGGTGGGAGAAAGCACATCTTTTTGTGGTTAGAGTTTAGACTGCCGACTGTTTTATAATTACACCTGTGCCAGATAACACCGTATGTCCCTACACTATATATGTTCCCACAGTAATAACACACAGTTCAGAATCCGATACGTACTTCTTAGTTACATCTGACTTTTGCAGAAGATTCCGGCATGATGCTTTAGGACTTTCTTTGTTTCACTTTCTTTCAGACAGGAGTGACAGTTTACTGATTATTTAAGGTAACGTTAATTATCCTTCTTCTAGTTTGCTATTAAATCGTTGCTGCGATTTAATTACGCTATCTATCTTTTTCCTTGTATACCTTAATAAAGTAATCGTATGTTGTATGAGTATAGGCTGCTTCAGTGATCATCAGCCTATAGTGTGCACCTTTTACCGAGTCATAGGATACCTCGTTGTCCAGGCCCGACTCAGGGCGGTATAGGTGTTTTGTTCTCCAGTGGTTCAGGCAGGGGTTGGAACTAGTGTTACCGTTGTTGCATTTAGCCTTATCTAGTCCAATGAAAAAGAGCCCTGTGTCTTGTAGAACCTGGATCGTAACACTTACTATAGCAAGACATTTAATTCTTCTCATAATTTGTTTTCAGTGATAGAAAAAGTAATTATCATTAATTCTTGGTTTGAAACATTTCAATGTATTTCTCAACCCTAACCTCTTACTATTTACACTGATCATCATCCTTTATATCTCAATAAATTTAATAATCATAATCAAAGATTGACTAGATGGAGCTTGTTCCTACAAGAATACAACTTGAAAATCATTCATATTAAAGGTAAACTAAATGTGTTGGCTGATTACTTGTCCAGGGTGTAGGAGGAAAGATAGATTTACTGTATTTACGTTACGAAATGTATTAGGGGTAAACATTTGTCTTCGTAAAATTTTCTTTAAGGGGGGGGGGGGGAGTGTCAGAATCACTGGACTATTATCATAGTATTGTTATTAAAGCTAATGACTTATTATATTGCACTGATATCATGTAGATGTTAAACTTCCAATCTGAGATGTATTCCTTAGTCATACTGTATATATTTAAGTTAATCTTATATTGAGTTCTGATGTAGCCTACTGTAAACTATATCAGTATGTGCTAAGAAATATTCGTTGTAGTATCTAGAGATAACTTATGTATAAATTGACCATATGATCAAGTTATTGTAGATTATATGGTGTGTGTCTTACTAAGGAATGCCCCCAGCTGATTGCAGGGTTGCCAGTTTGTCGCTTGAGTTTCATCTGGCAAGATTCAAATTTGAATGTAAACATTTGCTTTGTATGAATTAATAGGATTTGGTACTTAACTTATGCCCATTTATATGGATGAAATAGATGACCATATTGTTAATCCTGAGTGAATTATTATCCAAGATAATTTCTAAGTTGGGTAAATAATGGCATGTTGTTAAGATTCTGGTTGCCTGAGTTGCCAGATACCGCTTGGGTATATATAAGCCAGGTTAAGGGAAATTTCAGGCAGTAGCTGTTGGTTCTCATACAGAGAGGATGTAGCTCTCTCTCGCTGTCTGCCCTGGTTTTATATACTAAGATGTTGGGACACCTCTACTGATTGTTTTACCTTGGTGTTGTGATATATTTAAAATTCTGCATGTCGAAATGGATACACAGAGATAAGACAGGTGTATAATTAACACCTTACGAGCGGCCTATGCGGTTTATTTATATGTACCGCCCAGCGGGGTGTTTTTAGCCAAAATAGGGCTGTTTACGTGATCATTTTCATGCCTAAATAAGACCCAGAACGTAAAACAAGTATCTATCCCAGAAAGGGCATAAACAGAGCTTTCGAATGGCACCTTAACGATCCTTTTATGATGGCTAGTTTTCTTGCAATAACCGTGCAATGCGAGTGCAAAAAGCATGTAATTAGGCACTTTCCCCATACAATTCCGTATATAGCGAGTGAGAGAGGGAGGGAGGAGGTGGGATTCGTGTCAGTAGGTTCGCCGCGGTGGTCTGGAGCAGTCATACGCTCGCTACTCTCCTGCCACCACTTGTCTCTCTCTCTCAGCAACATTACGTGCTGAAATTGCCACACAACCTATGTCGAGCGCCGCCACATAGTCCAGCTTTATTTAACTCGACTTATGTTGCTCGCCGCTAATTAAGGGTTAAGGGGTCAGTATGGAAATATATGATATAATTATGATATCTTTAGTTTCTGCTATGTCATTTAAACAGCCTTGAGTTTTATTATGTTGATAAGAGATATATCATATGTTTCATAGCATGTATACTCATTGTTTCTTATGACTTTTGTATGTTATGTTCACCCTGCTCAGGTAATGTTCCAGAAGTGTAGCGAAATTAGCAATGTGGCCCCATATAGTTACCGGCACTTTAAACGGCTCTCGCCCGAAAACTAATTGATGGATTTAAAATTTCTTGTTACCAAGAGAAACTACAATTAATGTTTAATATTATAAAAAGAGCAAATTACACTACTGTAAATATTAAATCTTCAAACATCAAAAAAACTAAAAAAGTAGTGAAAAAAAAAGGGTCAACAAAAGTGAGGAATATCTCATACATTACAAAAGCTGGATTAATTTGGTTGCAGGGCCGTGGAGGGGATGTCACCTTGGGTGACAACAAGGCAGAACTCTGGGGCTGAAAAAAGTTAGATACGAAGGGGAAATTTGTAGTACACATTTGGAATTATGGACCCCATATGGTGACCAGACATGTTGGTACAGGAAAGGGGAGGAGAGAGAGTGGCGGCTCACACCCTCTCCCAGTCGTAGGACGATGCGGACTGACTGCTCGTCGTCCTAACTTCTTGCCATCGGCCTCCGGCCGTGAAATATGCGCGAAAAACCTGTTTTACGCATATTTTTTGCCCCATATGGGGCCAATAAGCCTGAGCAGGGTGCAAGTGTGGTCAATTATTATTATTATTATTGATATTATTATAATTGTGTGATGATTTAAGTTTACTTATATTTAGCATGGTACAAATGAAATTTACTGAGGACTTGTGGGCACAACATTAATATGAACTGTTTATTATACTTTGGTAAGATATAGAGGACAGGAATCCCTATGGTGTGAGAGTACATTGCCAATGAGTTTTGATTGTGTGCTACAAACATTTCAACGTTATGTGTGACATTTATTATTTAAAAGGAATACTCCATTAAATTCATGTTGCTTCTGAAACACTTAACATATTGCAGTACTATAAATCACTCATTTTAATGTATAACTCCTTTCGAGATTAATGTATTTAGACATAATTATCTGGGTCCTGTAAGACTCCTAAATTAATAAGATTTATTCTATAACTTTGAACTTGTGTTTGATATAGTCCCAGTAGTATATAGCAAATATTTAAGTAATAACATTCATTATGAGGGTTTTAGCGTCCGACAGCTGTGCTTTTACCACTCTACAGCAGATAGCGAGTTGCAGGTAGGTTAATTGGTATTCTCTTGGGTTAGCGCTACGTACTTGGCCGTGAAAATATATATATATATATATATATATATATATATATATATATATATATATATATATATATACTGTATATATATATATATATATATATATATATATTGCATTTAAGGAATTGAAAAAAGATCCTGATCTGCATATTACTAAGGCCGATAAAGCCAATGCCTTAGTAGTTGTGAATAAAGTAGATTATATTGCAAAAATGAATGACTTATTAATTTATGGATCTACCTACCCAAAACACAGAAATATCCTCTTGATACGGTGAACTCTCAATTCAATGCAAAAAATGAAAACATTACTTGAAGGTCAAGATGGCCTTAAAAAGCATTTGTTTACTTTAACCCCTTAATTGCCCTACATGTATGGTCTCATAAAGACTCACAAGACAAATAATCCTGCTAGACCCATAGTAAGTTCGGTTGGTTCAGTCTCTTATAAATTATCCAAGTGGCTTGTAAATTTGCTTAACCCATTGGTTGGTAACATTTCAAATTCAAATATAAAAAATGATACAGATATTGTTGAAAAATTGGACAGAGTAAATATTAGTCATAATTTTATCCTGGTGAGCTTTGATGTTTCATCTTTGTTCACCAAAGTTCCGGTTGATGATTTGCTTCAGTATCTAGAGGATACTTTGCCTGCCTTAACATTGCCCATTCCTAGTTCTGTTGTTTTGGAACTGATTAAGTTATGTATCAAAGACTGCAAATTCGAATTCAATGGTGAATTTGTCTCACAAACAAATTGGTATGGCGATGGGCAATCCGCTTTTACCCACCCTGAGTAACTTGTACATGTTTTTTTTTTAAACAAATTTACTTTGTGATATTCTCCCCGCAAATGCATATGGTTTCGTTATGTTGATGATGTCCTGTGTTTATGGCCAAGTGATGCAAACTTAGATTAATTTTTGGTTTCTCTCAATAACTTGGTTCCCTCTATTAAGTTTACTGTGGAGGTTGAGCAGAACAATAATTTACCATTTTTAGATTGCGTAATCCACAGACATAGTAATGGATTCAAATATAGCATTTATAGGAAGCCGACTAATGTATCATCTTATGTTCATTATTACTCCTCACACCATGATAAAGTGAAGCATTTAGTTTTCTCGTCCATGTTTCTGCGAGCCTTTCGTATTTGTAGTCCAGAGTTTTTAGAAGATGAAATTCAATGTATACTGTATATGACACAGCTACAAAGCTAAAATACTCTAATCTGTCATTGGTGGTTTCTCTCAAAAAAGCAAGTAAATCATTATATAGAGTTAATTCTAGACCAGATTTTGTTTTCATAATATGCTAAAGTTACCATACAACGCTAATCTCCTCCAGGTACTTCCTATGCTGAAACTGTTTAATGTTACTGTTGTTTTTGGTAACAGCAATACTGTTAAGAATATACTCATAAAGAATTCTCCTGATATGTACGGTGGATATTATTATATACAAACTCCCTTGCACAAATTGTAATAAGGTATATATTGGACAAACTGGAAAACAACTAGCCATTCCAATTAAACAACATGTGACAAGCGTTCAAACAGGACAAGTCTCAAACGGTGTCTTTATACATGTTCGAGATTATCAACACAATATTGATTGGGATAATGCTTCATTAATTGTTTCATGTAAATCATATGTTAACCGGAATATAATAGAATCTAGTTTCATTAACCATACAGATAATATAAACATGAATATAAGCAGTGGCATGTACAAACTATATCATTAACCATACAGATAATATAAGCAGTGACATGTACAAACTATATCATTACCCATACAGATAATATATACATGAAAAAAAGCGTGGCATGTACAAACTATATCATTTCATTGTCAATTGTATTTGTAAACAAATCAAAATTTAGGGTTTTATATATTCATAATTGGAGATAAGGTTATATAACTGCTTCAGACATACAATACCTTCTGTATTTTAACTCATATATATTGACTCTATTTTTTGTCACAATTCGAAACAATTGTTTTTTTGATCGTTATTATTTTTGATTTTTAAATATACTTAACCGGTATGTATTTTATGACGAGATTTTAGTATAATCAAAACTTCAAATAATCCTTTGAGTCTTCTATTGATGAATATCACTCTGTCTTTCCTTAATATTTTTATATTACTTAGTATGAGTTTTTAATTGTTTTTCGTTTAGGTTTTCGCACTTCAATAATATCACATTGTATATGATCATTCTCTGCCTGTCCTCTGTCCCCTGAAGATGTAATACACGAAAGCGCTTGGGACTCCGTGTTTATTTTCCTTCCTTCCCTGTGGATATTTAGCAAATATATATATATATATTCTGACATACGGAGCCCTGTATGTGTTTATTTAAGAGTTTGAATTAAGAGTTGAAGGAGTGCCGAATTACCCAGGCGGCGAAGCAGACCAGCGAGTGGAAACCAGCTCGCCTGCATACCAGCAAACAAGCCTTCACACCTGCGTGAGTCATATGGGACCCTGCAAACTACTTCGATGACCCGACGCTATGACGATGATTCGATGCCATTGGACCTCGCATCTGCTACGCAACTAGAGGAGCTGTGATTGGGGCGCGCACCATCCCCCGCCTCCTGATTAGTTCCTACACCATCATTGCATAATATACTATAAGACCCGAGTAGTGGGCATTCAAATCAGTCACATTTGGAGTTGGGAAGGTGAACAATTAGCAGCTGGAGGAAGACCAGGGTGAAGTATTATAATGGGATTGTGACTGTCAGTCAGATTATATAAGTGTGTGTTAAGTGTGTTCGGTGTAAACACTTACAGTATGTTGGTTAGTGAGATATGTGATTGGGAATTAACGTTAACGCTACTATTATGTACGTAACTATTTTAGTTGACTGACTTGTGGACTAAAGCAACTCTTTTAAGTAATTAGGTTATGATAAAAGTAATACTATTGTTTTATATTAATACTTGCGAGTTCTTTAATTTTCTTTTAATTAAGCTTACATTGCTGGTAAGAACAAGAACGGTGATACTATTGTCTCATATTAGTAATATCGCCTTAGACTAACATGGCTGTTTTAATGTTACGTCTAGTGATTTTCTAAGCTGAAGAAATTCTTTTAGCTTCAAAATATTATTTTTGCTTATCATATTATTTGAGTGAGACCTGAATCGTATCTATGAAGCGATCCTGTAACTTAATTTACTCATAATCATACCTCAATGTTACGTGGTTAAGAAAATACATTTATCTAATTATTAAATATATATCTAACTTTTTATGTGACTTTGATATTAATCCTGATAATAATAATATAATACTATTAACGTAAGACAAGAACCAAGAATAATAACTACATTAAATATAAATGAAAGGACATGATAATAAGAAAACTATGTATTCATTTCAAAAAGGGTAAGAGACAGAAATATTCTTACCTTAATATTTATCTTTCAAGACTTGATATATAATTAATAGTCCTTCTTTAGATAAAACTTATTCGGTTCATAACCATAGCCTACTAAGCTTCGGTTAAATAATAATTCTTTATAAATAAATACTACATGACTTTAATTAGTTTCAGTATTTTTTCATAATTAAAGAGTATCAGTCAATAAAGGATACCAAGTCCTAAGATCCAAAAGGAAAGGAAGCAACAACAGGAAATAGTTTTATTAGATTTTACTTTCGTTTTGCCTTCAGCTGACTGATACCTTAATATATATCTCTGTGCTATCTAGTTTCATCAAGTTAACCACTTGAGGATCAAGATACGTAACAATATATTTATTGTAAATATACAGTATATATATATATATATATATATATATATATATATATAGAGGGAGGCAGAAGTTGAAGTTTATTTTTAGGACGATGTTCAAGTGAATGATAAAATTTGCTTTCAAAGTATTGCTTGGCTAATGCCTCTGATTTTTGCTTTCATTTTGTCGGTATCCTCTCTGTTAAGCAAAATATGCTGATACATTTTTTTTTTTTTTTTTTTTCCAAAGCCAAGGCATAATAGACTAGTTGCGTCTTTAATTATCTTATTGCTCGATGTAATTTAATGTTAATATATAATTTCTCCGAGGTTTTACTAATTTATGATCGCTTTTCTCCCTGCTATAATTGGTCTTCCATCTTTCGTGACCATAATAATATGCCTTTATATTTTATTTCTTGTTATTATCGTAATTCACTAGCAATTTCGGAGGTTTTTCAGAGATTAACATCCTAGATATTTCTCGTTCTCTTCCCTGGTAAGTAGGGTTTGTGTACATTATTCATAAGTAGGGTTTGTGTACATTATTCATAAGTAGGGTTTGTGTACATTATTCATAAGTAGGGTTTGTGTACATTATTCATAAGTAGGGTTTGTGTACATTATTCATAAGTAGGGTTTGTGTACATTATTCATAAGTAGGGTTTGTGTACATTATTCATAAGTAGGGTTTGTGTACATTATTCATAAGTAGGGTTTGTGTACATTATTCATAAGTAGGGTTTGTGTACATTATTCATAAGTAGGGTTTGTGTACATTATTCATAAGTAGGGTTTGTGTACATTATTCATTATATTGATATCCAGTGTTCGATAAATGGATATCAAATCGGAGTCATGTAGTTAACCATTAGCTGTCTTGATGGTGTAATGGTTAGAGTGATTAAGATCTGTATGTGGTAACCCAGGTTCGAATCCCGGGAGTATCAAATGCTTCATTAATTTTATTGGAAGGTGTTTTGTGTTGGGAGTGAGATAAAAATGAATTATATTATAAGTATATTCTTATCTTATGGTTGAGGTTCGCTTATACTTACTATTAATATATAGTATCTCTGGTGTTTTACTAATTTATGATCGCCTTTCCCCCTGCTATTATTGCTCTTCCATCTTACGTGACCTTAATCATTTGCCTTTATCATTTATTCCCTGTTATTTCCGTGATTCACTAGTAATTTCAGAGAATAACATCCTAATTATTTCTCGTTCTCTTGCCTGATATTCCTGTATTTCTCAGTTCTCTTGATAGCGTAATGATTAGTGCACGGAATTTCGGTGTGAGTATCCTAGGTTCGAATCCTTGGAGTACCACATGACATATTATTTGTTTCATTGATTTCATTAATTAGGTTTATTTGTACTTTAACTGGTGGGTTGGTGGTAATATGAATTGCATGGTTTTGTTGATTTACATTCTTCGTGTTTTTGTCTATTATTCACCAGTATTCTGCTTCTTGTGTCTGCCTATGTTGTTGATACCTTTGCATTACCATATAAGGTATATACATATCTTCGATTTCCAATTTGTTATTCAAAATAAACTGTTGCATAGCTAAGATGTGCTGCATTACTTTTCAAGATTACCCACGCAGTTTATTTTCCAACAACATCTAAATTACTGTCTTGATAGTTTAAGAGGAATTTGTTGTAGTAAAAATGGTTAAGTGAGATAGTTCCAAGAGTGTTCATTGCTGGAGGCTCTTTTTAAATTGAATAAAATCCTCTAATAGTAGCCAGAATAATGTTAAAATGACGTTGCCGGTACAGAAGGGGTTAATAGTGTTGATAAAGTGTTGGGTCATTGGTCCTTCCTCACCATCCAAAGGTCACCCAGAGGTCAGGGAGGCTACAGGTACAGGCACTCAAACAAATTCCTGGGCCTCTAATACTTTCCATTCATCTTTATCATCATCCATGGCAGGCTAAGTTAGTCCATATGGTGCAGGACAAAGGTTTCTCTCAAGCTTTTCAACATATCCTTGTCATATGTTTTCCATATTTGAGTTTTGTTGACATCTCTTTGTAAACAACATGTACAGTTGCCCACATAAGTCTTGTTCCTCGTCGTGATCCTATGTTTGAAAGTAAAATGGCATGAATTAATTGTGAGCGTGGTTCCTCTGTTGTAGAAGCAGATGAGGTATCCACTGCTTACATAATCTACACTCGTAAGTCAGTCATGCGCATTACATTTATATGCAATATATTACGAAGAGCAACATAACTAATGTGGGCAACGGAACCTATTTGTAACAATAAACCTTTTTGAATTGAATTGATAATGATGAGATAATTCACGAGTTGAAGTAGATGATTGATCCCGTGGGGGATACTAAACATTAACCCTTCCAGTACCGGTGCCGTCATTTTAACTTTATTCTGGCTACTAGTACACGATTGTATTCAGTTTGAATAAGGCCTCCAGTAATTAACAGGCTTCGAACTAACTCACTTAACTCTTTTTACTACCTCAGATCCGTCTTAAACTGCACAGAAAACTTCTAAATATACCTAGAATATTATATAACAGACGTCGCTGATACAAAAGGGGTTAAGTTCTCAAAATATGAAACTAGTATCTTCAACATTATTCCGAGTCATCCTGTTCCTTGAAGTTGATAATATCCACCCTAACAAGAACCCCCCCCCCCCCCCCTCTCCACCACCCCCACACAAAGACACACACTCACACACAAAACACTGTCAATATTTATCTTCAAGGGGGGTTACCTGCTTTTTTTCTCGCTCTCCCTCTCTCTCTGAGTTATATCCATTCGGCCCCATTCAGCCTACTGTTTTAAGACGTTTATCCCCATCAAGGTGTCGATTGTTTCCTGGTGAGCGGTAGCGAGCCAGCATATTATCTTAAATGTTTTTGACAGCAGGCTAAATTTCTCCGGCGAAGCCAGATTTCTCCATACAATGCTGGCTCGCTATCGCTCGCCAAAAAGAAATCGACACCTGGATGGGGTTAAACGTCATAACACAGTAGGCTGAATGGAGCGAATGGATACAAGCCAGAGAAAGAGGGAAAAGGAGAGAACAAACAAGCATGTTGAAATGACGGGGTTGCTACCACCAAATGTAACAACCAGTTGCAGAATTGCCAGTCTGCAGCTGGGTCCACCAGCCAAACCCATCACCAGGAAACAACGAAGAAGCAAGAAAATGCAGGAGCCACCCCTATCACCCAGAGCCCCTCATTTTCTATCACGCCAAACAGCAGTTATGAGCATGGGAAACTGCTCCAGACAACCACAGCCCTGCTTTCAAACCACACCAGCCAATGACAGGACAGCATTCCCTCCATCCCCAGATCTGCAATATGATGAAGCGTTGTTTATGCGAGTTGAACACCAGAGACCAGAAGCTTACAGATATAAATGGACCTGAGCAGGAGTACCAGTTATGCCGGTCCTGTAGATCCAATAACCTCCAGACAAGAAGCACAAATAGGCCAGCAATACACCAATATGTCTAAGAGTCTGGAGGATGATGTAATCCTAATAAGTAAGATTTCTCCCAGAATGGGATAAATAAATGCTTTGTATGATATAAATATATTATCTAGTATATAAGTACACCTATATATATTAACCATCCATGTCTACTTTTAGTATTTACCCTCACAACTTCATCACAACGAATTCACAATACCCCTATTGCCACGAGACTATATAAACGAGAGTCAAGAATTAAGTGAGGTATTGCTTCAAAGATTTAGGAGGAAAGTATGCAAACCTCCACTGCGGTACTGTACTCAGCCTGAAAAGGACAGGACAGCTAACCATCGCAGAAGCTTGCCACAGCCCTGCCCCCTGCCAGTGAAAATGCTAGACCTGTGGTGCCCTCTGACGTCTGGAACTTGAAGTACTGCTCGAGGGACACCCTACCCTCTTGAAGTGCTACTCTAGAACCTATGCTCTACGTCGACCAGCCCTGCTCTCTCACTACCCTCCAAACTTACCCTAAGTGTCTCTGTAGATCTTGAGTTGTGATTATTGTTGTCGAGGTATAGGTTAAAATATGTGAATCGTGTAAGCGTGTGATTATAAATAGATCTGTGCCAAGATCTTGTAATTGCGTAACTGTTAATCCTTCTGAAACTGATAGTAATTCTTCTCTAAGCTCTGTGTTCAAGATCCTATATTCATACTGTTTAAATATTTTCTAGAACGTCCTACGCATACGTTATATACTTGTGTTCCTTAATTTATCACGCCACGCACTCACATTATTCCTAATATATGTATTCTGTTATGTATGTTACAAGTTGAGGTCGAAGTGTATTTCGTGTCTTGATTCCCCTTCCTAATTCATAACTAATTACCTAGAACCTACGCCCAATTTCATATTTAAATTATCTCCGTGAAAAGCTTATCATTCCCCAAGTTATATACTTCCCAAGTCCCCCAAGTTATATACTTCCCAAGTCCCCCAAGTTATATACTTCCCAAGTCCCCCAAGTTATATACTTCCCAAGTCCCCCAAGTTATATACTTCCCAAGTCCCCCAAGTTATATACTTCCCAAGTCCCCCAAGTTATATACTTCCCAAGTTCCTCAAGTTATATACTTCCCAAGTCCCCCAAGTTATATACTTCCCAAGTCCCCCAAGTTATATACTTCCCAAGTCCCCCCATTTCTCATACGATTACTTAATCGTTGTTGTGATTATTGTATGAACTTGTATTATCGTTCATGCGAGTAATGATGTAGATCATTTTGATTCTTCTTGTCTAGGAATTCTAGCATTGCATAGAGTCTCTTATCTAAATTTTCCATCATTCCGAATATACCACTTATTAAGGTGAATTCTTTGTAAGACTCTGTTAACTCGTTCAGATATCTTGTTAATACCCTTCTGAATATTTTCATAGTACAACTTCGTCTTGAGCGTCACTTTTAACATAATTAATATTGTGTTAATTAATTCCTTACGCTATTACCATTATAAGCGTCGCCAGGACATCTACTAATTAATAGCCTCTGATTAATTAGACTTTGTCTCTATATCCAGTTAGTATTTATTTTTCTTTAATTCAGTTATAATTATATTAATAACTTTACATTTGAATTCCTCGACTGAGTTCGTAATTATTGCATACGTTCGATTGAAGAGAATAATACAGTTCAAATAATAAATTACCTAATTTGAGCAACATACATAGTAAATTGTGAAAATAAATAAGTAACACCTTGTCCCCAGTTTCATTGTAATATCTCTGAGAATAAGTTCATATTAACACAAACCAGAATTGTATTTTCCAACCCCGCAGTAGAATTATTGACCTGACACGCTAGCTGATTAAAGGTCGCGTTTACCTGGAGAGCATTTACCTAGCTCAAGCGCGGGCGCCCCACCTAGTATATCTGGCTCACTGCTTGTGTATTTGTTTTTACTCTCGGCTCATTCATTCTCTTTTATTTCGAGACTAATTAAGATTTATCTTTATTGCTGTTTCATTCACGTAAGACACTCGACCCACATCATTATTATTATTAAGGGTTGATACTATAGGTCACGTGTTTATTTACTTGCATATTTCCTGTTTTGTTTATTACCAACACTGAATTAACATTGATCTCACCTTGGTCTAGCATATATTCGCCTATTACCTTATAATTCCTATAATTATTAAGGTAATACTATAGCCTGAATTACCCATAATTATAAACCAAGCCATAAGTGAAGATAGTATTTCTATGCCTTTGAAAACACTTGTGTGTAAACTCTCCTGGGTGTTGTTATCGAGTTTTGTAGTACCTAGTTGAACACTTATTTGTGATATTAAGAACGTGTTCGGGGAGTTCCTGTTGAGTTTATTTACGGTCTATAAGTCCATATCTGGATTTTAGTATAGACTATATCACGAGCTATAAATACTATAGCCCGACAAAACACATGTCATCCAACTTAACTACTGGAGGTGGCATGACCTTCTGTTGTTATACCTGGATAATGGTGCAGGAATTGTCTGTGGACACAAAGGGTTGGTTGCTCTGTATTACCAAAACCTTACATATGTACCGGTACTGAAGGTGGCATGACCTTCTGTTGTTATACCTGGATAATGGTGCAGGAATTGTCTGTGGACACAAAGGGTTGGTTGCTCTGTATTACCAAAACCTTACATATATATCGGTACTGGAGGTGGCATGACCTTCTGTTGTTATACCTGGATAATGGTGCAGGAATTGTCTGTGGACACAAAGGGTTGGTTGCTCTGTATTACCAAAACCTTACATATATACCGGTACTGGAGGTGGCATGACATGCTGTTGTTATACCTGGATAATGGTGCAGGAATTGTCTGTGGACACAAAGGGTTGGTTGCTCTGTATTACCAAAACCTTACATATATACCGGTACTGGAGGTGGCATGACATGCTGTTGTTATACCTGGATAATGGTGCAGGAATTGTCTGTGGACACAAAGGGTTGGTTGCTCTGTATTACCAAAACCTTACATATATACCGGTACTGGAGGTGGCATGACATGCTGTTGTTATACCTGGATAATGGTGCAGGAATTGTCTGTGGACACAAAGGGTTGGTTGCTCTGTATTACCAAAACCTTACATATATACCGGTACTGGAGGTGGCATGACATGCTGTTGTTATACCTGGATAATGGTGCAGGAATTGTCTGTGGACACAAAGGGTTGGTTGCTCTGTATTACCAAAACCTTATATATATACCGGTACTGGGAACCTACACCTGCTTCCCCTGCTGCTGCGGCTGTTGCTGTTGTTGTTGGCGGAGTTGGGAATTAAAGAGAATCTCGAATTGTACAAAGGAAATCAAGCAACAACATATCTAGTGACCCTTCTAGGTTGCTTGTCCTCCAAAACACTGAGGATCAAGTGTCCAAATAGTGGGTTAGAGTGGGTAAGGGAACATTGGAAAGGGAATTACTGCCCTGGAACTAATGTCCGTGGCAGGATTAGGAAGTTAGTAGGGGACAGAGGGGTTAGTAACTGAGTAATTGCCGCTGCATTTGTTAAACTACCGATTTTATGGATAGTATATTTTTGGCTAGGCTATCTATATTAACCCTTTGACATGTTTTCTTGTATTATACTCTGGCTAACTTTAGATGACTGTTTTCAGCTTAGAAACGGTCTATGGGAGTTAAATGACAATTGAGATGTCTTTAACCCATATGGTTCCCGAACTCCTTCCGAATATTAATAAACTTGTCTAATGATAGCAAGATAACAAATATAGGTGTCATCATATATTGCAAATATTAGGATATTGAACCAACTAGTGTAGTGGAGAGCGTTATTCAGTTCCTCCCAGTGGTCCCAGTGGTCCAGCTCAATACTTTTTCACAATCACTGCCATCTGTTACTGCCTCACTTGAGCAAGGAGATAGGTGTTTGGTTCGGGCTAGAGGTCTTCCCACATAGAAACCCTAGTATGTCTGACCAAAGGCCTTGACCTGGGTGACTCTCCACTTTGGGACCATAGGGTGTATAGTTCAGTACATCGTTGTACTCACCTATACTCTGTTTCACTTCAGCTGACGATAAATTGAATCCCATATAAGCTAATTTATCGATACTAAATGGAAAACAAATATGAAACTACTATGTCTCTGTATCATATTAAGACCAAGTGTATATACTTAGCACCATATTTCACTACAAAATCATCAAAATAACTGATCAATCTTGATGGAAATTTTGCAATTTACCGTCAGTTGAAAAGAAATAGAGTATAGGATGCTTAAACCTTGAAACTGATTTTGAACAAGCTTGCCATGTAATTATTGTTTTATTTACAGTACTGTATATTGTGTTAAGCGAAGCATATTAATATATCTATAAAATGAACTTTAGTTTGATATATAGCAAAATCTATTGTTCACGATGTATGGAACCATTGAGATATAGAGTGTGAGTGTGTGTGTGTGTGTGTGAAGTACTGAACAGAGAGAGAGAGAGTGAGAGTTAGCGAGTGTTTGTGCTTATATGTGTGTGTGTGTGTGTGTGTGTGAAGTACTGAACAGAGGGAGAGAGAAGGGTGGCGGGATCCAAGACATAAAGCATCAGCCAGTAAGACCAATAATTAGATGGTAACAAACAAGGGATGATATAGAGCGTATTATAATTGCCTGACAAACACAATTTACGTCTGAAGAACGGCCTCATTAAGGGGAGATGGGCTGGTTTTTCTGGCACCCCGTCTCCCTCATTGTTAGCCCCATTAGATTTGTGATTATAAGTCGCTTGCTCCATTAGTTTGGCGAATTTAATATAGTTCACTACATTTCTGTCACTTTTAAGACCTTTCGTGCCATTTGAGTGTCAATTGCTTTTCTTGGCGATCGATAGAGAGCCTGTTATTTAGAAGGAACCGGCCTTTGGCCGGGATATTTTTCTACCGAAAAATGTACAAATATATCTTAGGGGTAATTTTTTAAGCTTGATGGAGATCTAGGGGACAAGCTATATACCTGCCCTTAACTACCTGCCAAACACAATATACGTCTGAAGAACGGCCTCATTAATTGTGGGTTTGGTCATTCATTGAGCCAACCAATCAAGCACCGCTCTTAACAACACATGATCTATCGGCTCATTAACCTGCTTTCAATTATCAGGGTATAATTTAATTGATTAGTGTTGCTGGGTGATGTACCGCCATCACATGTTTTTGATTACTGATATCATCCTTTTCCAATATCCTATCCTATAAATACAGTATGCAGTATATATATATATATATATTGAGAATATATCACAAATACACGTGAGCCACTAAATGTTTCTAATCTCTCAGTGGGGATCGAACCGTCGACCATCAGGACGATAGCCGACGCTTTAATCAACTACACCACGGCAGTCTACAGATGTGGTTTGGTGAGAATTTGCCAGAGGGATTTACCCCTGATCAATATCTTGATTTAGCTTGGTTGAATGATGCCAAGCAAGATGCTCAGCTGCAGGCACAACAAGCTCAGCTGAAAGTACAGTCACAACAAACCCAAATACAGGCACAACAAACCCAGGCACAGCTAGATCATGAATATTGCATGGCCCAATTAACTGCTCAAACAATGTCCAAAAACAATGTGCTTGCTCCCCCTCCGGGATTAACCATGACTAGTGTAATTCCCCCATTCACCGAAGACAATGTTCAGGACTTTTTTGTGTTGTTCGAGGAGGTTGCTACAGGTATGGGGTGGACAAGGGATCGGTGGCCATATATGTTGCAAATGGTGTTGACAGGACAAGGTCGGGAAACTTACATATCAGTAGAGTCTGAGGTTCGGCAAGACTATGACCGTCTCAAAGCAGCTATTCTTAAAACCTACAAACTGTTGCCTGAAGCATATAGACAGGCTTTCAGAAAGACTCATAAAAAATTCGAGGAAACCCATACAGTGTTTGCCAGGACCATGAACAAAGCTTTAAATAACTGGCTAACAAGTAAGAATGTCACTGAGTTTAAGGGTCTGAAAGAGTTAATCTTGCTTGAGAACTTCCTATGGAAGGTAGATTCATCAGTAGCATATCATTTGAGAGGGAAAAAGGTAGAAACTCTTGCCGAAGCTGCAGAAATGGCTGATACGTATGTAATAAACACAAAATTTCGTGGGAAAAAGCCCTATGATAATAATAAGTTCTCCAATCACAAATCTGATAAATCTAGTTACTCGCAATAGCCTGTAACGTCTCTCCATGTCATAAGATCAGTGATGGAATACGCAAGCCCAGCCTGGGCTTCTAACCTAGCTGAAACACATCATAAGACCTTACAGACTATTCAAAACAAAGCCCTGAAGATCATTACAGGCTGCACAGCTACTTCACCCACAGATCACCTACATCAAGAAACCAAAATTCTCAAAGTCAAAGACCATCTGGACATGAGAGGCACTCAATTCCTGGCAGCAGCCTCCACGAACCAAGACCACACGTCTCTCCATGTAAGCCAAACTAAAAATTCTCCCCCAACTAAGAATGTGACTCCTGGTAATGGTAACAGAGGTGGGGCCTAAACCAATAATAATAATGTTTACAAGGGGAATGTTTCCCAGAAAGTGTGTACCTATTGTGGCAAGAGAGGCCACTTAGCTTATCAATGTTGGGCCAAGGAGAGAGCCGAGAGATCGGGGCCGACAGTAGCCGCAGTAACTGCCTCCCCAAATAACCCAAGCCACCCAAATGTGCCTTTGAAGCAGGAGTACCTAGCTAACGTAAATCAGACAGGAAATGGTGTAGTAGCGTGTGTGGTACAACCTGCAAGGGTTAAGCCTGTCTTAGTGTCTCCATCAGTTCAGGATAGTTACCGTCCCTTTATTTCATCTGGATGTGTGAAAATAAATGGTTGTGTACATGAGGTAAAAATCTTGAGAGATACTGGTTCTACTAGCACCCTCATGGTGAATCCTTTTTCTGAATGCCCAACTGGCGAATCAGTAATAATGAGAGGTGCTGGAGGTCAATTGTCTGCTAACTTGGTGAATGGTGAGCTTGAGTGTGATTTGCTGAAGGGTGAAGCCTGTATAGCTTTGTGTAGGCCTCAGGACATCCCTGTGCCTGGGGTAACACTCCTTTTGGGGAATGATGTGGCTGGTGAGAGGGTCCGACCAGACCCCATTTTGTCACTTTCCCCTGTTGACGAGCCACTTACCGGTGAGCTCGAGAAGGAGATGTCAAAGGTTTTCCCAGTGTGTGCTGTCACTCGATCTATGGCCCAAGTAGTAGTTCCCTAAGATATAATTGTACCAACTGTGAAGGTAGATATAAGGGATGAAAGAGTAGTGAATGATGCTCTAACTGTGCCTGATGTGGAGACTGAAGTAGATCTGTCTGAAACTTTTATGGCTAACCTTGAGCCAAATGATCATGAAACCCCTCCTAATTGTCCTAGTGGCCTGGTAGAGTTACAGCGAGATAACAGTGAGTGTAAGGAGTTAGCTGCCAGTGCCGTGAGTGAAGAGGAGACTGAGAAGGAGAAGAGTGAATGTTTCTATATGAAGAAAGGAGTGTTGTGGCGCAGGTGGAGACCGCCACAACGTACATCAGGTAGTAGTTCCTAAACCTTGTCGTAGAGATATACTAGAAATGGCCCATAGTATACCCTTAGCAGGGCACCTAGGTGTGAGGAAAACCTTAGATCGCATTAGAGCCCACTTTCACTGGCCAGGAATGCGTGCCGATGTAGTGGAGTTCTGTAGAGTGTGTCACACCTGCCAGATGACCGGAAAACCTAATCAAAAGGTACCTGCACACCCTCTGGTGCCCTTACCAGTGTTCGAGAACCCTTTCACTCGGGTGGTAGTGGATATCGTTGGCCCATTGCCAAAGACATCCCAGGGACATATATATTTGTTAACTATAATGGACATGGCAACTCGATACCCAGAAGCTATACCGTTAAGAAATACTTCAGCCCAAACAGTCATTAAGGAACTACTCAAATTCTTCACCAAAATGGGTTTCCCCCATGAGGTGCAGAGTGATCAAGGTACTAATTTCACTTCCAATATATTTCAGCAGTCCCCGAAGGAATTGGGTATCGACCATGTGAAGTCCAGCTCCTACCACCCAGAGAGTCAAGGGGTCCTCGAACGATACCATCAAACTCTAAAATCCATGTTAAGAACATATTGTGAGGACACTGGAGGTGATTCTTGTTTGCCACCCGTGAGGTTCCAACTAAATCTCTGGGCTTCTCACCCAATGAACTAGTTTTCGGTCACCAGGTACGTGGCCCTTTGCAGTTATTGCAGGACAGCCTAGTTGGTCAGGAAGGGAACCAAAATCTCCTCAGGTATGTGTCATAGTTCAAAACCCGGCTGAGATTCTCGTGCAAGTTTGCAGCACAAAATCTAAGAGTGGCTAAAGACACCATGAAAGTATGGTACGATAAAAGAGCCTGTGTGAGGGAGTTTCAGCCCAGTGATGAGGTCTTGGTTCTCATTCCCCTTTTCGGCCAACCTTTATCTGCAAAATTTAGAGGACCATATAAAGTAGTAAAAAGGGTGAGTGTTACTGACTACTTAGTGGCTACCCCAGACAGGAGGAAGCCTAAGCAAGTATTTCACATAAATATGTTAAAACCCTATCATAGGTCCCCTGACTCCTCTCCTCCAGATTCTCCTGCTGTGGCAGTAATAAGGACCTGTGGACATCCTGGTGCGGGTGATGTTTGTAGTCCTTACCCACAGATCCTGCAGCAGACTGTCCCAGATCCTGAAGGTATCGATTTTGACTTGTCTTGTGGTCTATCCAACTTTAAATATAATTCAGTAGCATGGGGGGAATTACCAACTAAATTATGTCATCTTCCCTCAGAGAAAGCTAACGAACTAATCCATGTTTTATCACAGTCTCCCAGTGTGTTCCGTGATACTCCAGGGCTCACCTCATTGGCCGTGCATGACATAGATGTCGGAGATGCAGCACCCATCAAATTATCCTCATACCGTGTCTCACCACAGCGCAGGAGTATTCTGCAAGTTGAATTAGATTTCATGTTGTCAAATGCCATAATTACTAGAGCCTTAAGCCAGTGGAGTAGTCCGGTCACACTTGTGCCTAAGCCAGACGGGAGTTATAGATTTTGTATGGACTACAGACAAGTCAATGCCTTAACAAAGAGTGATACCTATCCACTGCCACGGATTGATGATTGTATTGACCAGTTTGGCACATCCAGTTATATAAGTAAAATTGCCCTTATGAAAGGATATTGGCAAGTACCTCTTACACCCAGAGCAAGGGAGATTTCATGTTTTGTGGTAAACAATCAATCCATTCATATGGATAATGGGATCCATCTTGCACAAAGAAAACTCATCTCCACCTTCCAGCAAGTTTACTGGACCCCATCACCTTACGTCACCGCAAAACGCATCACCGTGTCATGCAAAGCATGTGCGTTGGGAAAGGACAGAACCCGCACAGCTGGGCCATCCGGAAAATTAATTGCCTCCAAACCTTGGCAATTGCTTGCAGTAGACATGATGGGCCCATTAGAAAATAGTCACGGATTCAAGTATATCATCACTTTTGTGGACACGTACTCCAAGTATATTATTGCATGTCCAGCAAAAGATCATTCAGCCATTGCAGTAGCTGAAGCAATTATTCAGCATGTCTTCCATTATTTTGGACTACCAGAAGCAATCCATTCCGATAATGCCCCAGAATTTACCAGTCACATATGGTCGCAGTTATCGATGATGTGTGGTTTCAAAATAAGTTATTCCTCCCCATACTGGACTCAAGGGAATTCAATCTGCGAGAGAAGCCACAGAACTATAGCCAATCAAATCCGAACCCGGTTGCAACAAATGGATTCCAAAGATTGGTCCAGCCAAGTTCGTATCGTGCAATGGGGGATCAACACTTGCCCTCGAGAAGACGGAATATCACCACATGAGCGAGTATTTGGAGTGGCACTATTGCTTCTTCCCCTTCGTCATCTAGCTGCCCCGTATGAGCCCTCCTCCAATTTCGACCAGTCTTTAGTTCATCTCAAGAATCGGCTACGACAAATTCAGTATGTGCAAGATCTGCAACCTGATGAAACTCCCAAGTCCAGCCCTCACTGAATTGGTGATCTAATTATGGTTGCCCACTTACCAGTACCATCGAAGCTCAAACCCAGGTTTAAAGGACCTTTGACATTTTGTCTGTTCCAAACTGCTACCAGGTTATCATCAATTATTTTGGTGAGTCGCGCACATATCGTAACAGGCATGTCCGTAGATTTCAACCTATTAATGAGAATATAGTTATGCTTGCTGACCCCATTCAGAATGACACATTGCCTGCAACTAGTAACCAGAATTTAGGATCCACAAAACCTGCCTTACCTGACCTCATTCTACCTGTGACACCCACCCGCAAACAAATAACTCTTCCAGATTTGAACTCTTTAGCTCATACATCCACCCCCCTGTTACAGCCACGCCCACCCCCTATTGTGTACACACCCATCCCTGTTCTACCTACACACACTGTCTCTGCTCCTTCAATCCTTCCTTCTCAAGCCGGTCATCAACCACTCTCTTTACCTGTTCAGGCCTCACCATCTGTCAGTGTACTTAACGTTTCAGAATCCTCAGGTACTCTACCTACAACTCCCATAATTGCCAACATTCCTAATCTCATTACTGCACCTGTCACTTCCGCTTCTCACCCTCCCTCTTTTTTGCCTCTTTCTTTACCTATACCTCTTGTTTATAATCTTTCCGGTCCCCAATCTTATGCGTCTAAACTAAAATCTCCAGTCCCTTCCGGATCTCAATCCCAAATTAATCCAGTGACACGACCTCTTCCAGTACTTACCAGGGCCATTCCTCAATCATCTTATAACTCACGACCATCTCCATTAATCCGTCCCAGACATAACATAACAAATAAACCATCACAATCTTCTAGCTCTGCTTTTTCACCTTCCCCACAATCACGTGTTTTTCCAACTTCACAAATTCCTACTCAATCAAACCCTACATGCTCAAGATCTGGTCGATGTGTGGTGCCCCCTCAACGATGGGCGCCTTCCTTCAAACCTACATACATCCGGCGAGGTCACCCCCAACCTACCTTGCCAGCTCCACTGATAGCCACACCAACTAATGCAAGGTCACCCCTACCTGGTCCAGCCCCACCTACCTCCAAGTACTCATCACCAGCCATTCCTGTCCGAGTCACTACTCCTCTCCATCCAGCAGTGACCAGACCTCCTCCAAGGACACCTCCTCCTACAACGACCCCTTCGGCGACTCCACCAGCAATGAAAATAAACAGTGTACACATTTTTGATGGCATCAAACCAAAACCTGTGAAAACTCCTAACCAGCTGATACAACTAGCTGCTCACGCCGAAGTACCTCTCCAATTAAACCTGACCATGGACGTCAACAAACCGATGGACGTCCCTACCACATTATGGCTGCTCACTTTACAAAACCTGACACCCGTCATGAACACAACCACCACCCGATCCTACACTCTTCAAGCGCGATGTCGCAACTTTTTCCTCGCCGATAGTGGTGAAATGACGGGGTTGCTACAGCCAAATGCAAAAGCCAGTTGCAGAATTGCCAGCCTGCAACTGGATCCACAAGGTAAACCAACAACACGGAAGCAGAGGAGGGACAAGAAAATGCAGGAGCCATTCTTGCCGCCCAGGGCTTCTCATGTTCTATTGGACCAAGCAGCAGTTATGAGCATGGGAAATTGTCCCAGCTAACCACAGCCCTGGTTTCAAACCACACCAGCCATTCACAGGACAGCATCCCCTCCAGTTCTGGATCTGCAATATGATGAAGGCATGTTTATGCAAGTTAAACACCAGCGACCGGAAGCTTACAGGTACAAATGGACCTGAGCAAGAGTACCAGTTATGACAGTCCTGTAGATGTAATAACCTCCAGGGAAGAAGCAAAAATAGGCGAGCAATATCCAAGTCTGTCTAAGAGTCTGGAGAATGATGTAATCCTTATAAGTAAGATTTTTCCAAGAACAGGTTAAATAAATGCCATGTATGATGTAAATGTGTTACCTAATATATAAGTAAACCTATAACTATTAACCAGCTATGTCTATGATAAGTATTAAACCTCACAATTAAATCACAACGAATTCACAATACCCTTATTACCGCGAGACTGTATAAAAGAGAGTCAAGAATTAACTCAGATATTACCTCAAAGATTTGGTGGAAAAGTATGCAAAAATCCACTGCGGTACTGTACTCAGCCTTGAAAAAGGACAGGACAGCTAACCACAGCAGAAGCTTGCCCCAAACCTGCCCCTTGCCGGAGAGAGTGCTAGACCTGTGGTGCCCTCTGAAGTCTGGAACCTGAAGTCCTGCTCGAGTGATGCCCTACCCCCCTGAAGTGCTGCTCCACGAACCTACTATCTACGTCGGCCAGCCTTGCTATCTCTCTACCCTTCAACATTACCCTAAGTGTCTCTGTATATCTTATGTTGTGATTATTGTTGTCAAGGTATAGGTTAAAATATGTGAATTGTGTAAGCGTGAGATTATATCTAGATCTGCGCCCAAGATCCTTAATTGCGTATGTGTTAATCCTTCTGAAACTGATATTAACTCTTATCTAGATCTGTGTTCAAGATCCTATATTCATCTTGTTTAAATATCCTATAGAACGTCCTACGCATACGTTATATACTCGTGTTAATTAATTCATCTCGCCACGCACTCACAGATTTTCCTAGTATATGTATTCTGTTATGTATGTTACAAGTTGAGGTCGAAGTGTATTTCGTGTTTTGATTCCCCTTCTTAACTCATAACTTATTATCAAAAAACAACTCTCAATTTCATAATTAATTTATCTCAGTATCCGCTGTGAAGTTTTATCATTCACTTACCCCGTGGAGCCCCGGCTAGTTTTGTAATGTTTGTTCACCAGAACCCGGCCGGTTTTCAAAAAATGGTTTTATTCCAGAAACAATAGCGAATGGGTTATGATTGAAGGAAAAACCACGAAAAACCGCTCAAAAAGCTTAAAGAATGGTCCTACAGAGCCCCCGAAAACGTATTTTACAAGAGTAAAAAATTGAAGGCAATTATCCCAAAAAAAAAGGTTATTGCGCGCTCACGCGCACGCACGTGGACTTTGAGAGTTTTCAACCATCGGCACGGTTGCGTGGGATACGTACACAGTTCCCATACAAATCTGAGCCCTCTTGAGTGGCTACACCTGAGGTTACGGTCGGCGCAATTAGGGTGACGCGTCAGACGCGTCGCTGGGGCTGTTCGTTACATACATCGCCGACGCGTCAGACGCATCGCTGGGGCTGTACGGGTTAATATATATACTTCCCAAGCCCCCATATTTAATAGTGGCCACTTCATCATTGACGATATTGCCTATTAGTATAATAGTCTCCATTCAACATCCCGTGTCAGCATTTTGAATCTACCGCGCGGAAGGATCATGGAGGACTCATCATACGTGCACGCTTAATTCCCTTATGGGATCGTCATTATGATTGGGTACCCTACAGAAAAAACTCCGTAAAACATAAAAAATAAAAATACTTAATATCTGTTATCATATGACTTTCCATATGTGGATTTCTTGTGTTGTGTTACCTCGACACCAGGCCCTATAGCGGCCATCTCGACCTTCCTCCTTCCGCGTCCATCCTAGCAACAAGGGATTCGCCGTGCTCGGCTTTATTCTTAGTTCCAGCGCTTTCTAGTGAGTCCTTACTAATTTGTATACACCTGCGTTGTAGTAACAAGGTTCAGATTAGCTAACAATGGTTACCCTATTGGTATGGCCGCAGGAAGAGTGTAAATTAGGGTACTATTGTAACAGGTGCTTATGCATCCCAGGATCGTCGTGCCACGTGTGTTATTTTTGTATTGTTTTGACACCTTTAGCTTTTGTTACATAGCTAGGAGGCCACCATTCTACAAGTTTATGCTACAGACCGTCAATAGTGAGGCAGTAGCATAGTTAATTATGAGTTGTAGCAAATGCTCTGGTCTAAGGGTGCCTGCATGTCGTGCTCCACCTTCCAGAGTTCGTAATTTGCTTTTAGTCCCCTATCATGGGCCTCCCCTCGTCTGTGTGTTGTGGCTGGGTCTTCGGAGCGTCGTCGCCTGGGATATCGCTTCGATCCTCATGGTCAGCCTCGTTAGGGGCTCCAGTCTAGGCTATAGGTAATTTAGGATTCTGAATTCTCTGTATTTATTTTGCCTTTCTGTACCCCTAGTCATGAACATGGGTGCTTGCATGTTTTGAGGGTTTGGGAGACGTCCCTATATTTATATATATATTATAAAATTATGTAAGATGGATTTTGGAGGAGGGAGCTGTGCTTTTATCTCCCCTCTCTAAAATTTTGGTTGTTTTTTCCGGCGGCCTCTTGCAGCAGGGCCCAGGTTATCCGTCTTCAACACGGGTAGGGAGCAACCAAATGTCCCGGCGTGGTATAGCTGAACCACATCCCTTCCGGCGGAAGTGCAAATTCATACGGGAGCTTATAACTCGGTCCGCCGAGTTAACTCGCCCTGACCATATTAGTTACACGACCAATCGCCCTGCGGCGCCATAGTCAAGTGTACAAGTGTTAAGATTCGTTATCTAAACTCGTTTCATTATCTCTCTAGTGCTTTAGTAAGGGATAATCATACACTATTAGTCAATGGGCCTGTGGCTTTTGCCATAGGTAAGCAGTTTCAATCAGCTTATACAAGAAAACCCCAGGTTTTTTTCACGGCGGGTCCAGCGGAAGGTTAGAGTAGTTGTGAACTATACCTAACTTTCCGGTGGACTCGAGGTAGGATGTATTAACACCTCGCAGGTTATCCTTATGAGCATTGATTTCTGGAAATTGTCTATTTCCAGAATCCCCGGCTCCTTAGTGACTGCAGCACCGGCGGCGTTGGGGGGGGCTGATTCCTGCGGGGGGGGGGGCCCATTTATCCATCATGCCTCGTTTTGAGTTATGCGCTACTCCTATCTGTTCCATGATGCCCATTTTCGCTCATAAGTTATGTTTGAAATGCATTAAATGTTTAGACCGCTCTAGAGGCTTGTGTGTGTCGAGGCATTGTTCTGTTTGCTCTGAGCTCAAAGACGCCTTATTCTCCAAGAAAGACTTATCGTGCTTGGCAGCACTGCAAGAGATTAAAGCTATTTTTAATTCTTATTCTAAAGATACAGCCCATAAGGCACTTCATTGTGATGACGAAGCCCTTTGGGAAAAGTTGATTATCAAGTCTCCTCTAACTAAACTCGCCTCATATAAATCTGTTAAGCCTAAAGTCAAGTCGAAAGCCCTCACAAAAGAGGTAGTGAGTAGCAATAGAGGCACTGACAACGAACTAGCTGAGGTTCCCCCCCCCCTCCCTCCCGACCGCCCGAAGAGGAGACGATCACCCTCTCCGAAGCGGAAATACAAGTCCAGGTCTAGGTCCCCTCAAAGGCAGTCTCGGCACTCTTCAACTGACTCTTCCCTGCCCTCAAGCGCTGGAAAGAGGACTCTGAGTCATCGGGCTGGTACGCCGCGTAGTGGGAGCCAGAAGGGGACCCCGCAACCGCCTCCCTCTACCCCTGTGTCTGACACGCCTCAGGTTGATTCTGGCGACTCGGAAGTGGGGATAGAGGCTACGGGTTCTACTCCTAGTCATGAACAATCATTAAGTGTCCCATCTCAGGTTACCTTTGCGATCCCCAAATTAAACTATGTGCCACGTAGTGTTCAGTTCCGGCCCAAGACGAGTCCTGGCTGACCATTACAAGGGTTTTCCGTCAGGTTCACAAACTGATGACAGCCCTCAAATAATTCAGGACTCTCAGCCATCCGCGGCAGGTGGGTGCTGGCGGCAGTCAGAACCGTCTCTGAGGCACAGAAGGGAATTCCAAGAACTAAGGGATGAGGAGAGTATGGACATGGTACCCTCATTAGTCCCAGATTTAATGTGGCCTCCGGCGGAACAGGTACCGGAGCCACAACTGGATGGCTTTTAGTTAAATAGAGAGCCGGAGGAAGTGCCCTTAGCCCCGGCTCAACAGATTATTACAGGTGAAGAGTCTGAAGTAAGCTCACAATCCTCGAGAAACTCTCATAGTAAGTGTGTTACTTCGGATGAAATCAGTGATATATTACATAAGGTTATGCAACAGTATAATCTCCCTGTCTCTTCTGATCCTCCTGCTTGTCAGCCATTAGTTGCTCCCAGTCAATCAATGATAAGACCTCTAGTCTCTCCAGGCTTTCTGCCTTCTCTGATCCCGGCGGTGTCCGCGGTTTCAGGCACTACAGTGCCGGCCACGATGACGACCACCAATGTGAGGGTCATTGCTGATATCACTCCCCCCCCCACTAGACATGGCTCCACAGAAGAAAGGCCCTATGCCTCTCCCTATGGCCCTGACTGCTCTTGGGTTCCGGCGATGCCACTGAACCCACAATCTGCACAACTCACCATTTCAGGAGCCCTACCGGTTCCCACTGAATGGAATATTGAGATAAACAAGAGCAGGAAATTTAGAGCTAAAGATGAGGCAGGGAGGTTACTGGATGTATTGATTAGAGGTATTAGAGGTATACCCAGTTCATATAATCCAGACTTTTTTTTTGTGTATACTGCTGCCCCGGCAGTCCCTTCCGCCGCTTCTGCACGGCTCTTTGCTGACTGGTCAAAAGCTGATGGCGTGAATGATGTCAAGGCTTTAAATACTTTTACGCCGGAAATGGATACACTTCCGGTTCTAGACCAAACGCATACACCAGTCCTGCAGATGGGGCGGATAGGGGCAGGTACCTGGGTAGACTGGAAATTAGAGGCTCAATTATTTGCTGCAACAATCACTTCCAAGTCCTCACATCAGGTTCCACAGGAAACGCATCAGTATTTTTTGTTGCCTGTCTCTAAGGCTGATGGGGTGTCGCAGGCTCTGTTTGCCTTCCTGGCGGCACCCAAAGTAGCCCTTAAATCTTTAGATGAACCTTTTTGTACCCCTCCGGCGGCTCACCTTGAAAGGGATTTTAAATTAAGGAACAAAGCTTACCGGCAGTTCTCTCAATATCTAGTTAATCGCCAGATTGCTGTCTCCCTTAACAGAACCATATCGGCCATTGCTGACCCTCAGTTTAGGAAGGCCACTAATTTATCTAGAAGACTCTTATTGCAAAACTCTATTCAGACCTTGGGTGACATCAGAATTGCAATCATGGAAGCAGTTCGACCCTGCCAGGATTTGAGAGTGCATCTAGTGAAGAAGTTACTGGACGACATTGGCCGCCGGGTAACTCTTTCACCGGTTCTTACGGCCTCCCTACTTACCACAGAAACTTGGAGTGTAGTGTTTAATCTGGTAAATGGGTGGAAGCAGGGTACCTCCCAAGTTAAGAAAGACCCCGTTAAGAAACCATTTCACAAGCCTAAGAGTGGAGGTAAGTCTCACCAGCAACAGGCTAAACAATCCTTTCGTGATCCCAGAACCCCTCCTCAGCCGGGAGGTGCTCTGCCCAAACCCAGACAAGGTAAATACTCAGGATATAAAGGTAAGCCCCATCAGAAGCAAAATCAGGGACAGACGTCAGCCAAGACTAGCCAGCCGTCTGATACCAACCAACCACCCCCTCCAAAAAACTAGCCACCCAGCCTCTCAATCTCACAGTGCCATGCTTAAGGTTACCGGATTCGAGAGTAGCTTTACCGAACCGCCCCGGTCTGCAGCCGGGGTCGTTCCGGTCATTCCGCTTAGCTTGGCCCAAGAAGACTTGGGCCAAGAAGGCAGTAAGCAAAGGAATCACCTGGCGGTGGCTCCGGCGGCCTCGACTGCGTCAGGCGCTGGAATACAACTATGTTTCACAGGAGTTGGAGGCCCTAGTCCACGAAATGATCCCAAAAGAAGTCCTTGTCTCAGTCACACCAACTTGCCCAGTATTCACCTCCAGACTTTTCTTAGTGCCGAAAAGGGACAGTGTGCAAATGCGACCAGTAGTATATCTCTCGCATTTGCACACATTTATCATAAATTCACCCTTCAGGATGCTTACAGTCAATCAGATCAGGCTCTCTCTTCCACCGCAAGGCTGGATGTGCTCAGTAGACCTCAAAGACGCCTATTGGCATGTCCCTATAAACAAAAGGTTCCAAAAATTCCTCGCTCTGAGGATCAGGCAAGAGACTTATGTCTTTCAAAGAATGCCTTTCGGGTTGAACCTGGCACTGAGAATTTTCACAAAATTAGTCCGGCAAGCTTTTTTGTCTTTGTTAGCCCAGGGCATTCAGGTATTTTGGTATCTAGACGACTGGCTGGTGGTGGCAAAATCAGAGGAGTTATGTCACAACCATGTAAAAGTATTAAATCATGTGCACAATCTAGGTTTCAAGGTGAACTTGGCGAAGTCTCTCCTTGTCTCCACAAGGAACATTCAGTGGATAGGGCTGGTCTGGGACACCACTAATATCACTCTTACTCAGAGTGTGGACAACCGGAACAGATTTCTCCGGAAACTGTTCCGCTTTCTCCACAGTCTGAATACAACCAGGAAAACGTGGGATTCCCTGGTCGGCTCTCTCAACTGGATCCAATTAACTGTGAAGTTGGGCCGGTTGAAAGTGAGAAGGTTAATCTTGGAAGGCAACAAAGTTTTTCCTCTCTCGCCGGAGAAGAAATTATAGCCAATTCCTCCATTAATCCACAGCTTGCTATCGGTCTGGGCTAAGCCGGAAATGCTATACTCAATAATGACATGAGTTTCTCCCCCGCCTACGGTATGGGTAGACACAGACGCTTCAGGGGCTCTAGGTTGGGGTTATCAATTGAATCTAGGCCATCAAGGGTAAGGCACTTGGCCCCACGCCAACTTTTGTCATATCAACCAGCAAGAGCTTTTAGTTCCTCTCTTTTTCCTACAAGATCATGGGATGTCCTTGCAAGACAAGTCAATAGCGTTCCGTATGAACATCCTCAACGCAGTCCATTGTATTCAGAAGCAGGGCTCAGTGAGGTCTCGAGAGTTGCTAAAATTGTCAGAACAGATTTTTGCCCTAGCCGAATCACTGGGCGTCCATCTGCATGCAGCATACCTTCCCGGCGTGTGGAACGTCTGGGCAGACGCCCTGTCTCAGAGGCGGAGCAACCTAGTAGAATGGGCTATCAAACAAACTGTCTTCGACAAGATGATTGCAAAACCTTACCGTCCACAAGTGGATCTGTTCGCATCCGAGGAGAATCACAGACTCCCTCTCTTCCTAACACGCCGCGGGGTAACCCCGGCGGGGGGACCAGATGCATTACTGGAGGATTGGAACAAGTGGACTTCAATTTATCTTTTTCCTCCACCAGATTCTGTACTAATGTGCAGAGTGATTCACAAACTGAGGGGTTACCGGGGTTTAGTCTCGATGATCGCGCCGTTATGGCCGGACCAGGCATGGTACCACCAATTGCAGTAATGGTGCAAGACCCTGGTGTAGCTCCCGGTCTCTGCCTTCCACTTAGAGATAATTGGCAACCTTCAGACCTCGCTCAGTTTTGCCTTATGGACATTTACATGGGAAAATGGCTAGCTAAATTTGGGGACAGTGTCACAAACAAGCTTTTGAACCAGTATACTATGTCTACCAGGAGACAATTCCAGTCACATTGGGAAACTTTTACGACCTGGATTGTAGAATCAGGGCAAACAGATGCCTTGGGAGCCTTGATTTTCAAATACCTAGATTATCTATTTGAGCACAAACATTTTTCAGTAATCACGTTAAAAAATCACTTGTCTGCCATCAGAACTCCCTTTTTTGATCTCACGGGCCTTTCCATACCGCAGGCGGAGGAGAAATGTTTTATGAGGGCGTGTTTCAAGCTGCGCCCACCACCCCGTCAGCTCATGCCCACCTGGTCACTTGACAAAGCCTTATCATTACTTCAGTCTCGTAAATATAATAATGCGCTGGATTTTGATTCACTCTTAAAGAAGGCTGTATTCCTGATGGCTCTCGCCACTGGAAATAGGGTGTCTGAGCTGGCGGCGATGAGCAACGAACCTAACTGCCTTAGGTTTGGGAGACTACACGATCATGTGCAAATTGCTCTGTCTCCCACATTTATTGCAAAGAACGAGCATTCCAATCATGTATTTTCTGAGTTTTCTGTTCCGGCATTGAAACGCGGACATAATCATCATATTTTATGCCCTGTGGAGACCTTATCTAATTTTATGAGGGCTGCTCACCCTCGCCAACTAGGTGTTCTGTGGGTGAATCAGGCAGATAATCGTGTTACAAGAAGAAAGTTAGCTTCCTTGCTTGTAGACGTAATTAAAGAAAGTAACCCCGGCGTCGTGGGCAGGGATCACGACATCAGGAAATGGGCAGTCTCCCTTAGATTCCTCCAGAATTTGTTTGTAGAAGACATTGCTAATACGCAACTTTGGGCTTCCAATAATTCTTTCTTAACACGTTACTTCTCGGTCGCTCTCGCTAAACCAAAGCGTACCTGTGTAGCTTTACGACAACGGGTCCAGTAGGGTATGTTCTATTATGTATGTTGTGTTTTAAAAAGGGGGAGGGGGGGGGGTGCGGAATAGCCCATACCTCACAAAGTCCCCGTCCGCCGGAGACTGTGATAAATCACGAGCTGTGATCATAACTGGTTATACAGATATTTTATTTATGTTTAGATTAAGCGGAAATCCAGCATAAGTTGCAACTATGCAGTTGTACCAAATCGTACAAATAGATTATATTGTACAAATAGTATTAAGTTGAGAACGAAATTCTGCAGAATTATAGTTCAATCTAGGGGAACACATGCGTGTCCCCACAAAGTATCATGCATAAGATCTTGAAGGGAGATCTGGTCATGAGTAAGCAGATTTTCTTGATGCCACGCACTGCTTGCAATCTTTTATAATTTTATAAGAAATATACTGTTTGCATACAATAAAACTTAACAAATGTTATATTGATTTTTCTTCCCTGAGGTTAAGGATATTGGCACGAATGTCCCCCTCCAGTATTCTGGCAATATCGTCAATGATGAAGGGGCCACTATTAAATTATAGGTTTGATTCCCTTTAAGGGAAGTAAAGAAAACCTAATATTTAGTAGGGCCCCGTAATCATTGAAGATAAACGCCCCTCCCAATCATCCCACTTCCCATTCGTTGATTTCTATAGTTTGATCTTGGTATTTCAATGAAGGTCGAGATGGCCGCTAGAGAGCCTGGTGTCGAGGTAACACAACACAAGAAATCCACATATGGAAAGTCATATGATAACAGATATTAAGTTATTTTTTCTTTTAATTTTTTACAGAGTTTTTTCTGTAGGGTACCCAATCATAATGACGAATCCCATAAGGGAATAAAGCGTGCACTTATGATGAGTCCTCCATGATCCTTCCGCGCGGTACATTCAAAATACTGACACGGGATGTTGAATGGAGACTATTATACTAATAGGCAATATCGTCAATGATTACGGGGCCCTACTAAATATTAGGTTTTCTTTACTTCCCTTCGGGAATCAAACCTATAATTTACGTTCAATCACTTAATTGTTTTTGTAATTATTTTATGAACTAGCCCTTAGGCGCACGATGACTCCATGCGAGTCATTAGGGTAATATAACCCTAAGCGCACGATGACTCGTTAAGAGTCATTAAACTTAAAAATATTCGCCAAAAATTAAGTTTTCGTCAGATGTTCGTCCAATTTGGTATAGATATTCGGTATCAAGGCAAGTTCAATGGAAATTCTTGGCAAACCCCTCAGCTCATCTGGGTAGATGCGCGGAGGCTTGGAAGCTGGCAGAAGACGTGGGCTCAGTCTTGCCTCAGCCAGCGTCCCGGGAGAGTGCGTACCTTTAACCTCGCTCGCTCGCCTCGCTCTTGTGTGCGTCCAAGCTTGTGTATACAGTGATATAGTGCGATATTGTGCAAACTTATAGTGTTTTAGTGCAAAATAATTATTGTGTCTTCCTTATTTTCAGTTATTTCAAAGAAATTCAGAGTACTACTAGCCTACCAATATGGCTTGTTGTCAAGGCCTAGGTTAAAAACAAAATTTAGATCAATTATTCACTGATAGTGACAGTGATAGTAATGATAGTGTACCCATCGATGAATGGTGTGAAGTGGCAGAGAAGAGTGGAATTGACTCTGATTCCAGCAAGTCTGATTGTGAGATGCATAGGCCTTTGTCTCCCACCCTGCCTGTCGCCACCACCACCACCACCACCACGTACCACCACCACCATAATGCCTCGTGTACCACCTGTCTCTCCTTCCCACCTCCCTACCGTCATAGCCATCACCACCACCACCATAAGGCATCCATTCTATGCCCAGCCAGGAACAAGTGGTACTATCACCATGCCCTCTCCTTCCCTCCTCCCTTCCACCCTGCTTAGGCCCTTTGTCACCAGTGAGGAGGGAATCATTTCTCACTCGCCCTAGGCTACCCACGCCACCCCCCTCAATCGCCCACCCTTCTCTGCAAACAATGGGAGCATCACCACTAACACACCACACACTCTACACCCAGTTCAAATTCATTCACAACCTTCATCACCATTAACATACAACAGACTACCCCCAGCTCAAATTCATTCACAACCTTCACCACAACCTTCACCATAATCACAACCTTCACCACAACCACAACCACAACCTTCACCCACATTATCATAATCAGCATTACCATCACCATCACCATCACCCCAGAGACGTGGGAGGCGTGGGCCAATAAGAGGCAGAGGAGGGAGGCCTCGTGGTGGCCGACAGGGCCGCGGCAGGGGAGGTAGGGGCCGTGCCGCACCACCACCACCAGCTGCGCCTCCTGCCGGAGTTGACCCCCAGGATGTCGACTGGAGTTTGCCGCCCTTCATCCCCAACATACAGCCCTTTACAGCAGCTCCTGGGCTAAATGTTCCTCCTCCAACAACGCCCCTCGGATTCTTCCAGCTATTTTTCACGAGGGAGTTGCTGGGATTTCTGACCCGGGAGACAAATATGTATGCTGACATCCTGGAGACATCTGCTTTGACTTGGCACCAAGTCAATGACAAGGAAATGGCCATCTTCCTGGGGCTCGTCATGTTGATGGGCATAGTCAAGCTGCCTTCGCTGCGGGACTACTGGCACTACAACAGACTGCATAAGTACCCAGTCTTCCAGCAGGCTATGAGTGGGAAACGCTTCCGTGCCATTCTGAAGCAGTTCCATGCATTCAACAGTCTTGCTGTGCCCCTGCAAAATAAAGACGGTCTCATAAAGGTGCGGCAGGTCATGGAGTACTTTGTCAACCAGATCAAGGCCGTGTACACCCCCACAGAAAATATGTCCCTGGATGAAGGAGCGCTGGGGTGGAAGGGCATGCTCAGATTCAAGGTGTACAATCCTATGAAGCCCACCAAATATGGTATCAAGTTGTACATCTTGTCTGAGTCAAAGTCCGGGTACATCACAAACCTGAAGGTGTACACGGGAGTGACGAAGACCCTCTTAGAAACTGGGGGGGCCTCATAGCACCACTAACTGGCCATTGGTACAGATTGTACATGGACAATTATTACAATTCTGTACGAATGTGCAAAGATCTCCTGGCGCAGCAGGTGTACACCTGTGGCACGCTCCGGTTGCTGAGAGGGGCACCGCATCGACTGCAGGGACTGGCCAAGAAGAAAAAAGGTCTGGCAGACTACGCCCAGGATTCAATGCACAAAGATGGTGTGCATGTGCTGTTGTGGAAAGATAAGAAAGTTGTTCCATGATATCCATAATGCACACCTCCGAAACCGTGGAGAAGAATGTGCGAACCAAAGAAAAGGGGCCAGATAATCGTTTTCACCATGTAGTCAAGTCCATCAACAAGCCTGTGGTGATCGAAGACTACAATCAACTGATGGGTGGGGTCGATCACTATGACCATATGGTCAAATATTACCCCATCCCGAGGAGGACGGTGAAATGGACTAAGAAACTCGGCCTGTACTTCATTCAGATGGCCCTTTTCAATGCGTTCACCCTCTTCAGGAAGTCCGGGGCACCTCGATCAATGATCCTCAAAGACTTCATGTCAATCATTATTGAGAAGATGATTGATTACCAGGACGAGGAGTGGCCACTCTTGGGGAGGCCACTAAACAGTGTTCCCGCTCTCCCCCAACACCTCCGAGCTCCACTTGATCCACGCGTCCGGAGGGGTGGAGGCAGGGGTAGGGGAGGTGGAGGAGGTAGAGCGTCTCCTGCTCCTTCTTCCGGCCCCGATTCCCCAGCAGCTATCAGCACTCCACCACCTGCAGGCGCCACTCCTCCACCTGCAGTCCCCACTCCTCCACCTGCAGTCGCCACTCCACCACCTGCAGGCACCACTCCTCCACCTGCAGGTGCCACTCCACCTGCAGGCACCACTCCTCCACCTCCAGGTGCCACTCCACCACCTGCAGGCGCCACTTTACCACCTGCAGTCGCCACTCCACCACCTGCAGTTGCCACTCCACCACCTGCAGTCGCCATTCCACTCCCAGGTCCCCATGCACCTGCTGCACCTGCTGCGCCTCCAGCAGGTGTGCGAAGGCCCGGAGATGGAGACGGACATGTGCCACCGTCCAAGAGGCGTCGTTCTGTCAGAGACCAAACCTGCCTGAACACAACACTGGGGCACCACCGTGTGTCAATTCCCCACATGAAAAGACTCCGGTGCCACCTGTGCTACATCATCTACGGGAGGCGCCATGACACCCGCAATGAATGTCCTGTGTGTGAAGTTCCCCTGTGTGTGGGAGATTGCTATGACCGCTTCCACACACTGGGCAATCTCCAGGGGCTTCAGCCATGAATGCCACACACACACACACGTAAATAATTGTATAATTGTAAATATTTGTAAATAATGTGTATTGTGTAATGTCTTGTGTAATGTATAACAAACAAAATATTATATATATATACAGTATATGAATATACGAAAATAAGAAGTCTAGATATGTGTATATAATTATTTGTTTATAAATAATTATATACGTATATAATTATAGCTACATATTTTCATATGGCTGTTTGTCACAATCATGGGCGTGATTGGGGCCCAAGATCTGTATTATGAAGAATATAGTGTGCTTTCACTTTCTGTTTAGCTTTTACACTGTAGTCTACAGTAAAGATGTTTATGCTCTAAAAATCACTTTCATTTTCTATACAGAGATATTCTTCACAATACAGTCCCGTTAGTGTGGAGGCTTTTCATATACAGTATATATATATATATATATATATATATATATATTTTTTTTTTCCAATCATATTTGTTCAATATGAATACAGACAAACACACACTCACACTTATACATACAGACAGACAAACGCACACAGTCATGGCATCTGGCATCCTCCTACTACATCAACATCGCTGAAGACGTAAGTGTTTGTTTCTTTCCTGCTTCCTACCTGTTTATTGTATTTATCACTGTATTTTGATATTTTATTATGTATATCCACAAATGCCTTCTTTATCTCCAGGTGCGAAAATTCAAGTTATTATCAGTGTTTTCAATACTTTCACTTTTATTCGTTTATCTCAGTAACTATTTGGTTTATCGTAATTCTGAAGTTATCGGTGGAATCCTCATGAAATTCCGCTTCCATATATGTATGCAAATAACAAAATTAATGTTTTCCAACAAAATTTTGAGCTAGCGCGTGTTGGAAATTAGGTACTTTAATTTTTTGTTTACAAGCATAATTACCGAGTGCCGCAATGTGTTTGTTTTTGTATTTATTTGCTTATCTTCAAGTTCAATCAATAACGAAGCCGATGGTACCTCATTTATCCAAATACAAGGATTTTTTGGTGGATAAAAACGTCACAGAAACAAATTATCGCCGGGCGCGAAACTCCACCTCTCAGCTAGCCTGCTAGCCTTGATATACTTGAGGAGTGGGAAAACAAAAATGAATTGGAAACTTTCGGTGCGCCTAAGGGATAGTATTACCGTTCATTTGATTACTGATGTAGATCATTCTGATTCTTACTGTCTAGGAATTCTAGCATTGCATAGAGTCTATTAACTAAATTTTCCATCATCTCTAATACACCGTTTATTAAGGTGAATTCTTATTAAGACTGTTAACTCGTTCAGACATCTTGTTAATACCCTTCTGAGTATTTCCGCAGTACAACTTTGTCTTGTGCGTAACTTTTAGCATAATTAATATTTTATTAATTATCATTTGCGCTATTATCATTATAAACTTTTCCAAGACATCTGTTAACCAATCTCATTTGGTTAATTAGACTGTCTTTATATAAAATTAATAGATATTTCTCTATAGTTGATTCATAATTGTATTCCTATCATTACATCTGAATTCCTCGACCGAGTTCGTAGTTATTGCATACGTTCGATTGAAGTGAATATAAAGTTCAAGTCATAAATTACATAATTTGAGCTACGTACATAGTAAATTGTTAAACAAATTAAACAATTCATTGTCCCCAGTTTAATCATAATATCTCTGAGATTAAGTTCATATTTACACAAACTAGATTTGTATTTTCCAACTCTGCAGTAGAACGCATGACCTGACACGCTAGCTGATTAAAGGTTGCATTAACTTGAGAGCGTTTGCTTAGCTCAAGCGCGCGCCCCATTCGTACATCTCGCTCCCACTGCCTGTGTATTTATTTTACCTCTCAATTCATTCATCTTCCCTTGTATCGAGATTGTCCAATTATCTTTATTGTTCTTTCCTTCACGTAAGACACTCGACCCGCATCATTATTATTATTAAGGGTTGATACTATAGGTCACGTGTTTATTTAATTGCATATTTCATGCTTTGTTTATTACCACCACTGAAGTATAATTGATCTCGCTTTGGTCTATTCTACTTATATATATTCGCTTCGTTGCCTTATAATTCTCATCATTATTAAGGTAATGCTACACCCTGAATTACTCCTATAAACCAAAGCCAATAAGTAAATATACCATTCCTATGCCTTTGAATAAACTTGTGTATATAATTCACATGTGTGGTATTACTGAGTTCTGTAGTACCTAGTTAAATACTTATTTGTGATATTAAGAACGTGTTCAGGAAGTCCCTGTTGGGATTATTTACGGTCTATAAGTCCAGATCTGGATTTTAGTAAAGACTATATCACGAGTTTTAACTATTATAGCCCAATAAAACAGCTAATATGGTCTATTTAGTGTAAAACACAATTTATAAACTTTAGTAATATGATATCCACGACTTCACTCTACTTAGGAAGACCATCTGGGAATGAACAGATTAATGATTATCTAAATTACCACTCTAACTCTGACTGGTCCTTTCTAAGTTGAATTAAATCTTTTGGAGGTATACCTTGTTCATCATAGGTAGGCCAGAAATCTTAACGCTTAACATCAGGAACTAAACAAGGACTAGAGTAATGGAGCTCATATGTTTACCAATTGGGAAGAGTCAGTCAGGGAATAGGTGTGGACATGTACAGCCCATTTGTGTTAGCCCCTTTTGAGTTACAAAGGTTAAAGGTCAAGATTTTCACCATACCAATAGTGAACAGGTTATTGTTAAGCTAAAACATAAATGTGTATCATCTGGTTTTATTATTATTTTTTTTGTTTGGGGGGGGGAGGTATTTATTGGGTAGTGGTGGGAGGCGAACGTGTCATAGGATTTGTTTTCTATGTGTATGAAGGAGACAAATGGCAGGTTGCGTGTAACGAGTGTCTTCCCCCCCAAAGCCAATAGAGTGCCACCAGAGTCAATTTCATGGGGCGTTGGGGTCAAAATACCTGGGTTTTAGGAAAAAGTATATATTGTATATTGTAAAGGTTTGTCATGGTCCATTTGTTTTTTGAGCAATGCTGCTTAAACACAGACAAACACACAGCGACCATTACATACACTTCGCAAACTGTGGCGGCTATAATGGAGGGAGGGGGGGGGGGGAGAGAGAGAGAGAGGCCGATACCATTAGAGACAAGTAACTGGAGTTCTCGAAAAGGGGCTCCAGTACTGAAACAATTATTGACCTACAGCGTGCTGGCTTAATGGTTGATAGCCTCTGAAGTCCTATATTTAACTAACCTTAGGGACCCAGTTATTGGACAAATTAGCCAGCCCTTCAGTACGATGACGGGTGTATTCATGTTATTCTTGCTATCATTAAACGATTATACTGAGCTAAGGAATGATCTATAAAGTCTAGAAAGGTTTACTAATTTGACATATTTTGCAACAGACGTGTATGATATTCATCGCACATGTGTTCAAATGTCTGAAAAAGTGCTCGAATTGTCATGGAAATATTTGTATATCACACTGGTTATATATACTATAGTCTATTTTATTCTTGCTGATATTTGTATATCACACTGGTTATATATACTATAGTCTATTTTATTCTTGCTGATGTTAAGTGGTCATATCTCTATCTTAATTAATTATCTATTAAGAAGATATTATAGCAAAATACATTGTTAATTATGAAAACTAGGCAATAGCATAATGCAAAGACATATTAGTTTAATATTATTCCATTAAGTATTGAGATATCAGGTACTAAAAACTAAAATATGCCATCAGCTGAAAAAATCCGACTAAGTTATGTTACAATGTATGTGTCTTTGATTACACACGAACATTTGACAGTGTAAAAGAGAATGCTGTAACCCCTTCTATACCGGTGCCGTCTTATTAAGTATATTCTTACTATATTTAAACGATTTTGTGCAGTTTAAGAAGGAGCTGTGGTGGTAAAAAGCGTTAAGTGCAATATTTCGAACCCTGTTAATTGTTGGAGGCTCCTCTTATACTGAATACAATCGTATAAAAGGGGCCAGGATAAAATTTAAAAGACGTCGCCGGTACAGAAGGGGTTAAGAAAAGAGTTGAAGAAAAGGCTGGCTATGAGAGGGATCCAATGAGTGTGTGGGAAGGGATTATGAGCGCAGAGAGAGAAACAACTACTGAAGTGGACAGAAAGGCAGGAGAGGAGAACTGAATGAATGGAACTTTATGTTTGTTTTTGTCTGGGAGCGAGGAGAGAAAACTGGGTAGCGGAAACACTAATAAAATATCATATGTGGGGGGGTTGAGGCGTGAAGTTAAGGGCTGGGTAAGAAAGAAAGTAAAGTAAGTCGTGGAGGTATACACGACAGCTTAAAACAAACTGAATGATTGTATAGTTGCCCACATAAGTTCTGTTCCTCGTCGTGATCTTATATTCACCAGTCAACCTCTGCCAACATATGGTGCATAGTTAGGTTACGTTATATTAGGCTTATATGTACACACGGACATAAGGGAGAAAGGCAGCTTTATATCTACCTTGGCAAGGAACACAAATAATTTAGAGTAGGTCCTCAATATATTTTGTTGACACACATTTATTTTTTTTAAGAGACAATGAACGGAGGAAGGAAAAACACAGATAAAACAAAAAGGTCCATGTGTCTAAAGGCATCCTTCATTCATAAAATGTTTGTAACAACTGGATTTAAACTGTTGTAGATTGTAAGTTTGTGGAAAGCAACTCGAGGGAAATGAATTCCAAAGAGTAGTAGTTCTGGGGATAAATGAATTTTGATAAGCAGAAGTTCTGCATTGTGGAGGAGAAAGTGTAAATTCATGGGCACTCTCAGCTGCCCTAATTCTACGGGGAAAGATGTGGAGAGGCGGCACAATTGAAGCAAGTTCTTCGGAAGAGTTGCTGTGAAAATATCTGTAGAATAATGCAAGGGATGCAACGTTTCCTCGTATGGATAATGTAGGAAGGTCCTGTGTGATTGCAGGGTTATTGATTAATCTAATAGCTTTATTTTGAATTTTGTCCAACTGCCTCAATGCAACCACTCCACTTCCACTCCACAGAGGTGAACAGTAATCCATCTGAGAACGCACATGACTTTTATATATTACGGCCAACTGCTCGTCAGTGAAGAATTCTCGAACTCTGTACAGGAGTCCCAGATTTTTAGAGGCATTCTTAGCAATGCTTCTAACATAATGTGTCCAGCTCAAGTTAGTAGTTAATGTTACACCGAGAATGTCAATACTAGGGGAAGTGGGAATATTTACATCATTAACATATATATGGGAGTCAGTGAGATTCTGTCGGTTAGAAAATTGAATGTACTTGGTTTTCTGTGCATTAAATACTAGATTCTTTTGTCCCCATTTATTAATTCTAGAAAGGTCCTGGTTCAGAGAAATTGCAGTGTTTATTTTTGAATTTATAAGATCGGGTTGGGTGAAAGAATTGGTAAATGTGAAGGAACTGTGGAGTGTTGAGTCATCTGCGTAGGAATGTATTGGATTATGAGTGGTAGATATGAGATCATTGATATGAATGAGGAACACAGTTGGGGCCAAAACTGATCCCTGGGGAACACCAGCATTTATTGAGTGAAATTGAGAATAAAGGTCATCTACCATTACACATATTTTTCTGTTATGAAGATAAGAAGAAATTAGTGGAACTAATGATGCAAGGCCGTAGTGTGACATCTTCGACAATAAGGATTGATGCCAGACTCTATCAAATGCCTTTGATATATCCAGTGCTATTGTATGTGTTTCACCATGTTGGTCTGTAGCTTGGTTGATTTGATGCGTAAGAAGGCAAAGAATGTCTGCAGTTGATCGACATCGTCTAAAACCATATTGCCTATCACTGATTAATTTATTATTCTCAAGATGCTTAATTATGTGATTATTTAATATAATTTCACAGACTTTACCAAGAGTGGAAGTTATAGCAATTGGTCTGCAGTTTGATGGATCTGAAGAGGCACCTTTTTTAGGAACTGGATGGATGTTTGCTTCTTTCCAGGATACTGGGAAGCATGAGGTACACAGACGGAATTTTTTTGCCAATACAGGAGCGAGCACCAAGGAGCAATTTTTAAGTACTATTGGAGGAATTTCATCAGGACCAGGAGCTTTAGCTACCGAGAGATTCTGCAAAATAGTGTTGACATGTCTGGTGTGGATCTTAAGTGAGGGAATTTCAGGCGAATTATAATTAAGTACAGGGACATCTTGATTTATTTCATCTAAGGTTGAGTTGGTGGAAAAAATATCCGCAAGAAGGTTAGCTTTACCTCGTGGATCACTTACAAGATTGCCAGTCGGAGATTTTAATTGTGGAATGGATGAAGCAGTAGTGAAGCTGGATTTGAATGAGTTAAGAGTAGACCAAAATATGTTGTTATCATTTGGATTATTTAGAAGTTTATTTGCCTGCTTGTAGAGAAAGTTTGATTTAGTTAGATTTAATACAGTTTTGGCATGATTTCTGATTTTTCTAAAGTAATTAAAGGCTTCATGTGTTTTTGATCTTGTGTATGCATTGTAGGCCTTTTGTTCAGTTACTCTAGCACAATTATGGTCGAACCATTTAGGTGAATTAGATCTTTTACTGTACTTTTGATGAGGAATAAAAGTTTCCATTCCAATTTTTATAAAATCTTGTATGTGGCTCAAGGTGGAGTGTGCATCATTAGAAAAGAAAGAGGTCCAGGGAATATCAATAAAGAAATCTTGAAGGCCCTCCCAGTCTGCCATATCGTAATGCCATTTAGTCACCAAAACAGGTTCAGAGTGGGAAGGTGTGGTAGGTGATAGACAGGTGGCCTGTATCAGACAGTGATCAGAAGATCCAAGCGGGGACCTCACTGTAAAATCATAATTTTCTGAATTGGTTGTTAAAATTAAGTCCAGTAGGTGGGAATTATGATCAGGATTATCTGGTACACAGAGGGGTTGGTTGACTAGTTGAGTGAGATTAAATGAGTCTGCAAATAGCTCACATTCAAGACCAGCATCATCAGTCCTGGCTGAATGAGTGAGCCATGCAACATTATGGACATTAAAATCACCCAACAGTGCCGACACAGTGATATCAGAAGAAGCATTTAAGTTGAGGACACTGAGTTGTGAGGACAGAGAATAAAAAAGACTTTGCTCTGGAGGAGTATTTGAGGAACGGTAGATGCAACATATGTATTTAAATTTACCAGCCGAAATTAATTTGTATATAGAATAATCAAAATAGGGACAATTGAAACTAGTAACCTCCTCCAGGGCAATTTCAGATTTTGCGAAGCAACATACACCTCCTTTAGGTGTGAAATTTTGGAGCAGTTGATAACCTGGAAAATTTAATCTAGATGTGTCAGATGTGGATTTTACTTGAGTCTCTGTCAAAAAAAGGAGAGTAGGGGATTCTGCTTGAAGACATTGGTGTACAGAATTGATGTTTGAGTGAAGTCCCCTTATATTGCTAAAGAAAAAGCTGCACCGACCAGCAGCTTTGGAACGTTGCAATGCTCTTGACACAGTCGCATGATGACGACCGGGAGGGCCCTGTGTCGATGACCCAACCCTGCCGGGGGTGGATATCCGAGGGACCACCAGGTTTGCTCTTAACAATTGTACTGCCATGATTTATTAGGTAAATATGTATAGTGTTACATGTATATGTAGTGGGAAGAGTAGTGTTTTATGGATAGAGGATAGCGACGTAGGGCAATATCGTGAAGTTGGATGTGTATATTATATAAAGAGGGTTTTCCTAATACCCCTGATGTTTGAGGCAGAAAGATATGTATCCAGCTACCAAGGCCTGGGAGAGAAAATGGAATTCAGGCTATTCCCTGAGTCTCCCGAAACCTTGGCGGTAGTACTTCCCTGGGCGGGGCTGCCTACCCCTACTACTATATCCACACACACACACACACACACACAAACACATACACCCACAAAGACACGGTACCGTCTATAGTGAGAATGGTACCATACAGATCCACCCTAAGCCTTCGTTTCCGATGTCGCCAATTGGCTAAAAATACAGACTACACACACATCCACAGCCATTCCCACGATACATATAACACCTACACATATAGGAGGCGGGAAATAACGAGCATGCTCACTCCCGCAATACAACTAGAGTAAGTACAACTAGAGTAAGTACACACACACACACAGAGCTACAACCGTAATACAAATGTCAACATCAATGAGACTCGGGTATAAAAATAAAAGTGTGTTGTTTTGGTTTCCGCTCAACACCAAGATGACTTATTGGCTTCTGTTGTTCTCACTGCAACCCACCCGGCCCAGGTATATGACCAATTATTAAAAGTACAGCTAATAGTTTAACTGTATTTAAAATTAACTTAAACATAATGTCTGTAATATTATCATGGGTTCGAAGGCTTTTACACTGCTTCAATAATAAGGTGTATTGGAACTATATTAATAGTGATATAAGTATGATAAGGCTGCTTAGTTCCCAGTGGTAATGTCTACCAAAGGTTACTGGTGATGGCGCCCATACTACCATAAAGTTGGTAGTTCTTGGTAGATCAAGGATGTTGTGATCTGATGGTTGATATACTGTACTCAACGAGACCAATGGTAGTTTTAGGGTGTCTACAGGATGCTTTAATGTGTGTGTGTGTGTGTGTGTGAGAGAGTGAGAGTGAGTGAGAGAGAGAGTGAAGTCGGTAGTCCTTGGTAGATCAAGGATGCTGTGATCTGATGAATGATATACTCCCCGAAACCAATGGTAGTGTTAAAGGGGCGGTTACACATGTCCAAATTTTGGCCACTTGGGTGACTTTTGTTACCACTACCGGCGATTCCTACGACACCTAATATAAGGGTGGTTACACATATAGGAACAGAGTTCCTCGTAGCGCAAATTTTAATGGCATTATCTCACGTACACTCTTTCGTTCTCACTTCAAAATATATTGGTCTTAATTCGGCCGTTTTAGCTTCCCGTCATGCTATAAATACATCACAAACCCTATGATAAAGCTGAGCATATACAGTATATAAACCAGGGTAAGTATGACTATATTGCTCGTTATTACCTAAAACAAGCGACATGAATTCACGTCTGTCGAAGCAGCAGCACGCTCATGATTGGCTATCTTATCAGTACCCTGATAATTTATTTAGTATCTGTATTATTACTTATTTATTCATTAAACTAGATACGTTTAAGTTATTTTAATGAGTACCTACTAAATTACAATGCTATCTGAATCTAAAGTGCTATAAAATATCAAAGGAAACACACTAATAACGTATATATCATTAATGTTACACCGAGAATGTCAATACTAGGGGAAGTGGGAATATTTACATCATTAAAAAATATATGGGAGTCAGTGAGATTCTGTCGGTTAGAAAATTGAATGTACTTGGTTTTCTGTGCATTAAAGGAAACTAGATTCTCTTGTCCCCATTCATTAATTCTAGAAAGGTCCTGGTTCCGAGAAATTGCAGTGTTTATTTTTGAATTTATAAGATCGGGTTGGGTGAAAGAATTGGTAAATGTGAAGGAACTGTGGAGTGTTGAGTCATCTGCGTAGGAATGTATTGGATTATGAGTGGTAGATATGAGATCATTGATATGAATGAGGAACAGAGTTGGGGCCAAAACTGATCCCTGGGGAACACCAGCATTTATTGAGTGAAATTGAGAATAAAGGCCATCTACCATTACACATATTTTTCTGTTATGAAGATAAGAAGAAATTAGTGGAACTAATGATGCAAGGCCGTAGTGTGACATCTTCGACAATAAGGATTGATGCCAGACTCTATCAAATGCCTTTGATATATCCAGTGCTATTGTATGTGTTTCACCATGTTGGTCTGTAGCTTGGTTGATTTGATGCGTAAGAAGGCAAAGAATGTCTGCAGTTGATCGACATCGTTTAAAACCATATTGCCTATCACTGATTAATTTATTATTCTCCAGATGCTTAATTATGTGATTATTTAATATAATTTCAAAAACTTTGCCAAGAGTGGAAGTTATAGCTATTGGTCTGTAGTTTGATGGATCTGAAGAGGCACCTTTTTTAGGAACTGGATGGATGTTTGCTTCTTTCCAGGGTACTGGGAAGCATGAGGTATGAGTACACAGACGGAAATTTTTTGCCAATACAGGAGCGAGCACCAAGGAGCAATTAATTAAATCAACGAAATTAATGAACATGTGTGGCACTCCCAGGACTCGAACCTAGGATACTCACACATAAATCATCCGCACTAACCAATACGCTATCAAGACAGTTAAAGGTTTAAAGGGCATAGTTCATAAGGTCAGCTATCTTAATTATCATAAATGTTAGTGTACAATATACCTCCTATGTGCAATAATGTTAGTGTACAATATACCTCCTATGTGCAATAATGTTAGTGTACAATATACCTCCTATGTGCAATAATAGAAGTTCGAGTTTCTTATAAATGTAAATATAAAATAATAAATTAGTGTTTTGGATGGTGGTGGCGAGAGGCATATCCGAGCTTTCGTGACTTATATAAGGGCATTGGGGTATCCATAGAATAACACAATTAGTCAAAGAGTTTCAGGAGTCAGGTCAATTCCCACTATATTGATTCTCAGTATCTCTGTTAAGTACTTCATACTGTGAAAGCAGTTACAAGAATGGAGATCTATTTATAAGAGGGGTATGAGAAATTGTATGGGAAGCATAAGCTAAATAATGAAATGTAGAAATTAGGGCAAGCTATCGAATAATGCACTGTGAAAGTGAAAATCAAGATGAAATATTTTGATATGTTGGACGTACGCTGTTGTGCTAAAGTAGCCTACCTGTGCACTGGTAAAGTAAACAGTCGGTACGACTGTTGTTGCCATATGGATAGAGCTGCCAATATGTATATATTTATGATTAATGAGACCAAACTATGAATAATTGCATTGATAGATACTTAAGGATAGACCAATGTTATATGTTATATACATATCCAATAATGCCTTCATATTACTTCTTCACGTATGTAATATATTAGGGCAAGCTATATCTAGGTAATATCAAAACCGATTCGAAACCCGCGGTCTACCACGGCCACAAGAGAGAGACGAGAGGGGCTGCCATCAACTGTCTAAAGCTTAAAATATCTGACATGGCTTTGTTTAGCCTACTATTTTTGTATTAAAATTTATGGTAAACCAAGATAATTGTGCAGTATCAAATATTCTTTAACATGTTTTATACAGTAATAATATGGAAAGGGATATTGCATGAGCTAGGCTATGCCCTTTAAGCACACGCTCACGATATATTAATCATTCTTGAATACTGGATACAATCTGAACCGAGGACAGACAATCATAAAAAAACATATATTTTTTGTAAAGCAACTGTAGCAAGTGGAACGAAAATGAGAACCGAAAAAGACCGAGATAAAATTTGCATTCCATGAATAAGAAACAGCCTGAAGATAGATGGGCTCGGTAATATTGGTGTAGCAATTATCATTAAGGGGAGATGGGTCGTTTTTTCTGGTCACCCTTCTTCCTCATGTTTAGCCCCATTAGTTAGCAGATTTTATGACGTTCGTAGCATTAATTTGGCGACTAAAAGACCTTCGCCCCATTTATTTGTCAATATTAAGAACTTTCGTGTCATTTAGGTGTCGCTTTTTTCCTGGCGAGCCTATAATTTCAAAAGGAACCGACCTTTGACCGGGAAATTTTTCTACCTAAATATTTACAAATTCATCTTGAAGGGGGGGTCTAGGGGGTGTTTTTTTAAGCTTGATGGTGGTCGAGGGAGGACACTAAAACAATGATAAAAACAATAACTACATGAGGAAATAATCCCCCCTTAAACCGTTTTAATAATTAAGCGAGAAAGTTCGAAGCCTGCCAATTGCTGGAGTCCCCTTTCTAAACTGAATACAATTTAATAATAGTAGCCATAAGAAAGTTTAAAGGACAGCACGGGTACTGAAGGGGTTAACACACAAAATTACCATGTATATTTCTGACACCAAGTGTAATATATCTTCAGTATAGTTTTATAATACCAATGCAAAAGAGACTCCAAATAGTTTGAGGAAATAGTTGTTTCTGGCTACAATTAGACGATGTTATTATACAATGTGTATTTTCATTTTTAACATCGTTCTTAACCCTTTGAGTACCAGCGACGTGTCTTATATTTTATTCTAGCTATATTTATACGATAACATGGAGCTTAGGAAGGATCTGCGGTAGCTAAGATGGTTGATTGAGATAGTTTGAAGCCTGATTATTGCTAGAGGTCTTTCTTAAGCGAAATAAAACCGTCCAATAATTGCCAAAATATGATAAAAGGATGTTCCTGGTGCTAGACGGGTTAATAACAATAACAGGATGTTCCTGGTGCTAGACGGGTTAATAACAATAACAGGATGTTCCTGGTGCTAGACGGGTTAATAACAATAACATCCAACATGAAATTAATGAAAGCGTGTTATTACCCGAGGATTTGAACCCAGGACATCACATAAATAAATTACACGCTCTAACCATTACGCCTTCAAAACAGTTTACATATACGAGTAACATAGCATATAGTGAATTATAACCAGAAATCAATGGTGTAGTCGCTATATAATTCTTAGTTTCAGAAAATGAAATGTATATATGAACCGGTGTTGTCTCGAACAAGAATTTCACTGCCAGTCAGAATATACTAATTGTGTTACCTGTGCCGAGTTACCTGATCTGGACGTATTATTAGCGCTACCGGTACGTGTGAGGGGCTAACGAAAATATCCACAATAGCTCTCTCTCTCTCTCTCTCTCTCTCTCTCTCTCTCTCTCTCTCTCTCTCTCTCTCTCTCTCTCTCTCACGGTAGGGTCTGAGAATTTGCATATTTGTTTTTGCTATGTGTATGGAGGAGACAAAGGGCAGGTTGTCTCCCCTAAAGTGAAAAGAGTGATAGAGTCAAATTCAAGGCACATTGGAGTCAAAATGCCTGATCTAATTCATAGGATGAAGAAAAGATTTATTGAGGGACAGAGTTCCAGAGTTCACTTGTTGAGTAAAAGAAACACTTTGAAAATTTGCCAATTCTTGGGTAGGAGAGCTGGACAGAATAGGAGTGGGACTGTGTTGAAAGACGGGTGCCTCGCACTCGCCGCAAGCTAGGGGGTATACACTGAGAGAGCTCTGAAGAACACTGCCCTATAATGTAAAACAAAATGTTAGATATTACAAATAGGCTCTATAATCCATAACTATATGTCATTATTATCATGGACTATCCATGTTCCTAAAGTTTCCTTCTCTTCTTATTATCAAAACACATTCAGAATGGCGTGTCTTTGCTTGGCTACCAGTATATGGACGATTAGTTGTCCCTGTACAGTACAAGTATATTTATAAATCATTGAATATACATATAACATTCCATTACCTATATATATATATATATATCCCACCCACACTGGTATAGCGCCATATGTGTGACCATCAAAATATGTGACTAAATTATGGGTAATGAGAAAGTGCGTGAAGTTGAGTTAATTTAGTTAATACTGTGAGGCACTGCTTGAACGTCACAAATATGGCAAGACTCATAGATTTGGCTCAACACCGGCACCCCATCACCAGCCAGCCCTACACTCAGACAGTCACTGTATATTTGGTCGTAGGGAGACTAATGAATATTCAATAATGTGTTTTTAATGGCAAGAGGAGGAGGGCTGGACAGTTAATGGAAGCAGGGTGGGGCCTTAATGACGGTACTTACATTGTGGACACTAATAAACTGGTCAGAAAAATACAGAATGGATTCAACAAAGAACAATTTTATGAACTACTGTATATATTGGATACAATAATGACATATCTTAACTAAAATTGTTGGACTGGAATCGATTATCATAACACACGTTAATAAAACCCTCATCTACCTTAATTCATAGCTGAATTAGCTTATGAAATTAATCCTGCAAATACTGTACATGTGCTACTTATCCTATACTCTACAAAATAATGAGAACCCATGTTAAGATTTATGTGTTGCTTTTTCCATTCCTGTGTAACATCATTGTCTATAGAAGCTCTAATTACTATATTTGTTGATCCCACCCGCGTTACTACAATAAACCCTATAATGAACACAAACAGTATGTGTAAGTATTAGGACACATCAGAGACAAACAGACCAATAATTATATAATGAAAGTAACTCTTAAACAGATATGCATACAAATTCCGGAGATGTTGCAGTTTATATTGTATATTTACTCTAGGTATCAAAGCTTCGCATTTTGTTTTAACTTTTAGAAACAATTTGCACAAGGACATGTGCAACTTAAAACATACGTTTTGGAATGTAAGTGACATGGTATTTATAAGTTACACATAATTACAACCTGATCATAATAACAGATATAGTCTCTACATTTCCCAACACAATATACAATGTTTGGTGTGTAAATGATTCGTCATGACAGTAACAAATATTAATAGACAAACTTTGAGAAAGTTGTCAACAGACTGTTGGTACCGGTGGCTGTATGATTTATGTGGACGCTTTTAGTGAAGGTCGTTAGATTTAACTGAACGTTTGGTGCTGCTCAGCCGAAAGGGAAGAGAAACAATAAAATCAGAAACAGTGGTAAATATTAACAGTACACAAATTTAATCTTTACTTGTAAACAGGTCAGTGATTAATTCCGCCTAAAACGAGTTTTGTGGATATTATGTGATGATGGTACATGTGTCTGTAACATGCCTGTCTGTTTGCAAGCAGCATTTCTCAATAGCATATGGATGAATTATGATGAACTTTGGTCATTGTTATTATTGGTACCCGAAACAAATATATGGTTAACTCCAGGCCAATAGCTGACTATATAGCTCTCCCGTCTCTCCTACACCTCACCACCACCCAAATAAACAGCCAAAAGTAGCCGTGAACACTTGTTGTTCAATTTACACGATGCTCGCTGTGACACATGCAGATATTTACTTCACGACATTTGGTCACGAGAACTTACAATAATATTTCTCTCAAGAACTGCACACCAGGCTGAGGCATGTGCATTACTGAGTGTTGCTGTTATATAATATTATAACTGTGTTGTTGTTGATTATAATGGTGATGGTGATTTTAAAAAAGGATTGAGATGTTGGTAGGGAGAATGTATAAGCTGTGGTGGAAAAAGGCCCTAAAAAAAAAAAAACGACACATCTTACCGAGAAAGAAACTAAAAACATATAGTCTATATGCTAAAGAGAAATATGTTTATAATGAGAATAAACGATTGATAATTATACAAAATACATACAAAGGTAGAACCACCGAAGAAGTTCAGATATTTAGGCAAAGGAAGCAACTGCAGAAAACCAAAGATACGGAAGCCAAAGGAGAGAGTGAGGGAGAGAGGAAGGGTCTTATCATTAGACCAAATTCAGTTGGGAAGAATATTGGATTGTGTGGCAGAGAGTTAAGATAACCCCTTCATCCAGATGGTGGCAAGTCAAAACGGACACACTCCAAAACAGCCACGACCAGAATGGCCACATTTACCTAACTTTACCTTATTATATTTAGCTTAGCTAAAGTAAATCTAGTTTAACCAGACTTCACCTAAGTTAACCAAAACTAATATAAGCTAACATAACTTCCCCAGGCCTAGCATAATGCAACCTAACATAACTTATACTGTTCATGATTGAGGCTGTTTTGGTTGTCACAGTTGTTGCCATTAAGGAGTGTGTCCTGTTTGGTTGTGGCTGTTTAGGTTGGGGCCGTTAAGGAGTGCGGCCTGTTTGGTTGCCTCTCAATCAAATGACGTCACACTAGGTACCAGTGTAGACAATCAAAAATAATATATTTTATTCGAAAACGACAAATTATAGTGAAATTTTAATGGCGATACTTTCTAACGTGCTTGTATATGGAGGCCCTTCATTAGCTGCATACGATAGAATATAAATTAAAAGCGTTAACCGGAGAGAAGGTGGCTGGAAAAGAGAACGGAAGAAAATCATTTGTCGGAGTAGCGAACTGTGGTGGAGAAATGCGAGAGAAATGTGTGCGAAATGGAGCTTACAGAAAATGTGGGTGGTCTAATGTGTGAGAGAGAGAGAGAGAGAGAGAGAGAGAGAGAGAGATATTCTGACCAATGAAATGTTTTACTTTGTAGCTAGATCTTACAATATTTCGAGTGCTCTAACAGGTTATACTAACTCCGATATCAGATTTTTCTTGAAAGGCAGATTCTCATTGCATTTTATTTTGTTAACGTTGGTGTGCTATAGTGATTAGAAAGGTACTGAGAAAAGAAGACACCGAAAACTACTTATATAATAGCCAACCTACATATATACCTAGTTATATAATAGCCAACCTACATGTCTACCTACTTATATAATAGCCAACCTACATGTCTACCTACTTATATAATAGCCAACCTACATGTCTACCTACTTATATAATAACCAACCTACATGTCTACCTACTTATATAATAGCCAACCTACATGTCTACCTACTAATAAAATAGCCAACCTACATGTCTACCTACTAATATAATAGCCAACCTACATGTCTACCTACTTATATAATTAGCCAACCTACATGTGTACCTACTTGTATAAGAGCCAACCTACATGTCTACCTTCTAATATAATAGCCAACCAACATGTCTACCTACTTGTATAATTGCCAACCTACATGTCTACCTACTTGTATAATAGCCAACCTACATGTCTACCTACTTGTATAATAGCCAACCTACATGTCTACCTACTAATATAATAGCCTACCTACATGTCTACCTACTAATATAATAGCCAACCTACATGTCAACCTACTTGTATAATAGCCAACCTACATGTCAACCTACTAATATAATAGCCAACCTACATGTCTACCTACTAATATAATAGCCAACCTACATGTCAACGTACTTGTATAATAGCCAACCTACATGTCTACCTACTAATATAATAGCCAACCTACATGTCTACCTACTTGTATAATAGCCAACCTACATGTCTACCTACTAATATAATAGCCAACCTACATGTCAACCTACTAATATAATAGCCAACCTACATATCTACCTACTTGTATAATAGCCAACCTACATGTCTACCTACTTGTATAATAGCCAACCTACATGTCTACCTACTTATATAATAGCGAACCTAGATGTATACCTGCTTATATAAAAGCCAACCTACATGTCTACCTACTTATATAATAGCCAACCTACATGTCAACCTACTAATATAATAGCCAACCTACATATCTACCTACTTATATAATAGCCAACCTACATGTCTACCTACTAATATAATAGCCTACCTACATGTCTACCTACTAATATAATAGCCAACCTACATGTCAACCTACTTGAATAATAGCCAACCTACATGTCAACCTACTAATATAATAGCCAACCTACATGTCTACCTACTAATATAATAGCCAACCTACATGTCAACGTACTTGTATAATAGCCAACCTACATGTCTACCTACTAATATAATAGCCAACCTACATGTCAACCTACTAATATAATAGCCAACCTACATATCTACCTACTTGTATAATAGCCAACCTACATGTCTACCTACTTGTATAATAGCCAACCTACATGTCTACCTAATTATATAATAGCGAACCTAGATGTATATCTGCTTATATAAAAGCCAACCTATATGTCTACCTACTTATATAATAGCCAACCTATATGTCAACCTACTAATATAATAGCCAACCTAAATGTCTACCTACTTATATAATAGCCAACCTACATGTCAACCTACTAATATAATAGCCTACCTACATGTCTACCTGCTTATATAAAAGCCAACGTCCATGTCTACCTACTTATATAATAGCCAACCTACATGTCAACCTACTAATATAATAGCCAACCTACATGTCTACCTACTAATATAATAGCCAACCTACATGTCAACGTACTTGTATAATAGCCAACCTACATGTCTACCTACTAATATAATAGCCAACCTACATGTCTACCTACTTGCATAATAGCCAACCTACATGTCTACCTACTTGTATAATAGCCAACCTACATGTCTACCTACTTATATAATAGCGAACCTAGATGTACTGTATACCTGCTTATATAAAAGCCAACCTATATGTCTACCTACTTATATAATAGCCAACCTACATGTCAACCTACTAATATAATAGCCAACCTACATGTCTACCTACTTATATAATAGCCAACCTACATGTCAACCTACTAATATAATAGCCTACCTACATGTCTACCTGCTTATATAAAAGCCAACGTACATGTCTACCTACTTATATAATAGCCAACATACATGTCAATCTAGTAATATAATAGCCAACCTACATGTCTACCTACTTGTATAATAGCCAACCTACATGTCTACCTACTTGTATAATAGCCAACCTTCATGTCTACCTACTTGTATAATAGACAACCTACATGTCTACCTACTAATATAATAGCCAACCTACATGTCTACCTACTTGTATAATAGCCAACCTACATGTCTACCTACTTATATAATAGCCAACCTACATGTCTACCTACTTGTATAATAGCCAACCTACATGTCTACCTAATTGTACAATAGCCAACCTACATGTCTACCTACTTGTATTATAGCCAACCTACATGTCTACCTACTAATATAATAGCCAACCTACATGTCTACCTACTTATATAATAGCCAACCTACATGTCAACCTACTTGTATAATAGCCAACCTACATGTCAACCTACTTGTATAATAGCCAACCTACATGTCTACCTACTTGTATAATAGCCAACCTACATGTCTACCTACTTGTAAAATAGCCAACCTACATGTCTACCTACTACTATAATAGCCAACCTATATGTCTACCTACTTATATAATAGCCAACCTACATGTCAACCTACTAATATAATAGCCAACCTACATGTCTACCTATTTGTATAATAGCCAACCTACATGTCAACCTACTTGTATAATAGCCAACCTACATGTCTACCTACTTATATAATAGCCAACCTACATGTCTACCTGCTTATATAAAAGCCAACCTACATGTCTACCTACTTATATAATAGCCAACCTACATGTCTACCTGCTTATATAAAATCCAACCTTCATGTCTACCTACTAATATAATAGCCAACCTACATGTCTACCTACTACTATAATAGCCAACCTATATGTCTACCTACTTATATAATAGCCAACCTACATGTCAACCTACTAATATAATAGCCAACCTACATGTCTACCTATTTGTATAATAGCCAACCTACATGTCAACCTACTTGTATAATAGCCAACCTACATGTCTACCTACTAATATAATAGCCAACCTACATGTCTACCTACTAATATAATAGCCAACCTACATGTCTACCTACTTGTATAATAGCCAACCTACATGTCAACCTACTTGTATAATAGCCAACCTACATGTCTACCTACTATCATAATAGCCAACCTACATGTCTACCAACTTATATAATAGCCAACCTACATGTCTACCTACTAATATAATAGCCAACCTACATGTCTACCTACTAATATAATAGCCAACCTACATGTCTACCTACTTATAAAATAGCCAACCTACATGTCTACCTACTAATATAATAGCCAACCTACATGTCTACCTACTAATATAATAGCCAACCTACATGTCTACCTACTTGATTAATAGCCAACCTACATCTCAACCTACTAATATAAAAACCAACCTACATGTCTACCTACTTGTATAATATCCAACCTACATGTCTACCTACTTATATAAAAACCAACCTACATGTCTACCTACTTATATAATAGCCAACCTACATGTCTACCTACTAATATAATAGCCAACCTACATGTCTACCTACTTGTATAATAGCCAACCTACATGTCAATCTACTAATATAATAGCCAACCTACATGTCTACCTACTAATATAATAGCCAACCTACATGTCAACCTACTAATATAATAGCCAACCTACATGTCTAACTACTTGTATAATAGCCAACCTACATGTCTACCTACTAATATAATAGCCAACCTACATGTCTACCTACTAATATAATAGCCAACCTACATGTCTACCTACTTGTATAATAGCCAACCTACATGTCAACCTACTAATATAATAGACAACCTACATGTCAACCTACTAATATAATAGCCAACCTACATGTCAACCTACTAATATAATAGCCAACCTACATGTCTACCTACTTGTATAATTGCCAACCTACATGTCTACCTACTAATATAATAGCCAACCTACATGTCTACTTACTTATATAATAGCCAACCTACATGTCTACCTACTAATATAATAGCCAACCTACATATCTACCTACGTGTATAATAGCCAACCTACATGTCAACCTACTTGTATAATAGCCAACCTACATGTCTACCTACTAATATAATAGCCAACCAACATGTCTACCTACTTATATAATAGCCAACCTACATGTCTACCTACTAATATAATAGCCAACCTACATGTCTACCTACTAATATAATAGCCAACCTACATGTCTACCTACTTGAATAATAGCCAACCTACATCTCAACCTACTAATATAAAAACCAACCTACATGTCTACCTACTAATATAATAGCCAACCTAAATGTCTACCTACTTATATAATAGCCAACCTACATGTCAACCTACTAATAAAATAGCCTACCTACATGTCTACCTGCTTATATAAAAGCCAACGTACATGTCTACCTACTTATATAATAGCCAACCTACATGTCAACCTACTAATATAATAGCCAACCTACATGTCTACCTACTAATATAATAGCCAACCTACATGTCAACGTACTTGTATAATAGCCAACCTACATGTCTACCTACTAATATAATAGCCAACCTACATGTCTACCTACTTGCATAATAGCCAACCTACATGTCTACCTACTTGTATAATAGCCAACCTACATGTCTACCTACTTATATAATAGCGAACCTAGATGTATACCTGCTTATATAAAAGCCAACCTATATGTCTACCTACTTATATAATAGCCAACCTACATGTCAACCTACTAATATAATAGCCAACCTACATGTCTACCTACTTATATAATAGCCAACCTACATGTCAACCTACTAATATAATAGCCTACCTACATGTCTACCTGCTTATATAAAAGCCAACGTACATGTCTACCTACTTATATAATAGCCAACATACATGTCAATCTAGTAATATAATAGCCAACCTACATGTCTACCTACTTGTATAATAGCCAACCTACATGTCTACCTACTTGTATAATAGCCAACCTTCATGTCTACCTACTTGTATAATAGACAACCTACATGTCTACCTACTAATATAATAGCCAACCTACATGTCTACCTACTTGTATAATAGCCAACCTACATGTCTACCTACTTATATAATAGCCAACCTACATGTCTACCTACTTGTATTATAGCCAACCTACATGTCTACCTACTAATATAATAGCCAACCTACATGTCTACCTACTTATATAATAGCCAACCTACATGTCAACCTACTTGTATAATAGCCAACCTACATGTCAACCTACTTGTATAATAGCCAACCTACATGTCTACCTACTTGTATAATAGCCAACCTACATGTCTACCTACTTGTAAAATAGCCAACCTACATGTCTACCTACTACTATAATAGCCAACCTATATGTCTACCTACTTATATAATAGCCAACCTACATGTCAACCTACTAATATAATAGCCAACCTACATGTCTACCTATTTGTATAATAGCCAACCTACATGTCAACCTACTTGTATAATAGCCAACCTACATGTCTACCTACTTATATAATAGCCAACCTACATGTCTATCTGCTTATATAAAAGCCAACCTACATGTCTACCTACTTATATAATAGCCAACCTACATGTCTACCTGCTTATATAAAAGCCAACCTTCATGTCTACCTACTAATATAATAGCCAACCTACATGTCTACCTACTACTATAATAGCCAACCTATATGTCTACCTACTTATATACTAGCCAAGCTACATGTCAACCTACTAATATAATAGCCAACCTACATGTCTACCTATTTGTATAATAGCCAACCTACATGTCAACCTACTTGTATAATAGCCAACCTACATGTCTACCTACTAATATAATAGCCAACCTACATGTCTACCTACTAATATAATAGCCAACCTACATGTCTACCTACTTGTATAATAGCCAACCTACATGTCAACCTACTTGTATAATAGCCAACCTACATGTCTACATACTATCATAATAGCCAACCTACATGTCTACCAACTTATATAATAGCCAACCTACATGTCTACCTACTAATATAATAGCCAACCTACATGTCTACCTACTAATATAATAGCCAACCTACATGTCTACCTACTTATAAAATAGCCAACCTACATGTCTACCTACTAATATAATAGCCAACCTACATGTCTACCTACTAATATAATAGCCAACCTACATGTCTACCTACTTGAATAATAGCCAACCTACATCTCAACCTACTAATATAAAAACCAACCTACATGTCTACCTACTTGTATAATATCCAACCTACATGTCTACCTACTTATATAAAAACCAACCTACATGTCTACCTACTTATATAATAGCCAACCTACATGTCTACCTACTAATATAATAGCCAACCTACATGTCTACCTACTTGTATAATAGCCAACCTACATGTCAATCTACTAATATAATAGCCAACCTACATGTCTACCTACTAATATAATAGCCAACCTACATGTCAACCTACTAATATAATAGCCAACCTACATGTCTAACTACTTGTATAATAGCCAACCTACATGTCTACCTACTAATATAATAGCCAACCTACATGTCTACCTACTAATATAATAGCCAACCTACATGTCTACCTACTTGTATAATAGCCAACCTACATGTCAACCTACTAATATAATAGACAACCTTCATGTCAACCTACTAATATAATAGCCAACCTACATGTCAACCTACTAATATAATAGCCAACCTACATGTCTACCTACTTGTATAATTGCCAACCTACATGTCTACCTACTAATATAATAGCCAACCTACATGTCTACTTACTTATATAATAGCCAACCTACATGTCTACCTACTAATATAATAGCCAACCTACATGTCTACCTACTTGTATAATAGCCAACCTACATGTCAACCTACTTGTATAATAGCCAACCTACATGTCTACCTACTAATATAATAGCCAACCTACATGTCTACCTACTTATATAATAGCCAACCTACATGTCTACCTACTAATATAATAGCCAACCTACATGTCTACCTACTAATATAATAGCCAACCTACATGTCTACCTACTTGAATAATAGCCAACCTACATCTCAACCTACTAATATAAAAACCAACCTACATGTCTACCTACTTGAATAATATCCAACCTACATGTCTACCTACTTATATAAAAAACAACCTACATTTTTTTTTTTTTTTTCTATGTGATTGAGGGAGGCAAAAGGCATAACTGCCTATAGCGAGTGCCTCCCCCATAGTTGAAAGAGTGACAGGGCCAAAATCAAGGGACGTTCGAGCCAAAATGCCTGGACACACGGAGTTTGAAGCAATTTAAGTCATAGGAAGAGGGAAAGACTGATTCTGGGAGAGAGTTCCAGAGCTCAGATGTTGAGTAGAAGAAAGTTTGAGAGTAACGTTTCACTCTTGGGTTGGAGAGTTGCACAGAGTAGGGGTGGGATTGAGTTGCAAGACGGGTACCACGTGCCCTACGTAAAGGAGGTGGTATGCACTGGGATAGCTCTGAGGAACACTGATTATTATAGTAGCGATAGAATAGCGAGAGAGATGCAACATTGCGGCGGAGAGAGAGAGATTGCAGAGAGTTGGTGAGTGGACGGGAGTTAATGATACGAAAGGCCTTCCTTTCAACCTTGTCTAGGAGAGCGGTGTGAGAGGAACCTCCCCACACATGTGAACAATACTCAATACAAGGGCGCACTATGCCCCTGTACAGAGCAAGAAGCTGTGCAGGGGAAAAGAACCCCCTAAGGCGGTTGAGCACACCCAGCTTCTGGGAGGCTGCCCTAGCAAGACTGGTAATATGGTCCTTCCAAATGAGAGCAGAAGAAAAAGAGACACCAAGAATATTGAGAGAAGATGAAGGGTTGATTTTGTATTGTTGAAGAATAAGGGATAGTCCGCTGGGAGATCCTGACGGGTAGATAGATGGAGAAATTGGGTTTTGGAAGCATTAAAGTTAACAAGGTTTTCTCTGCCCCAATTGGAAATAGTATTTAGATCAGAATTTAAGAGTTCTATGGCTTCATTACGTTTGTCGTTGAGGGATTGCTGGCTGGGGCGTTCTGAAAAACTAATGGAGTAGTGTAAAGTTGAGTCGTCTGCGTATGAATGGATGGGAATTAAGGTACAGTTAAGGAGATCATTTATAAAAATTAGAAAGAGAATAGGAGATAGGACAGAGCCCTGAGGAACACCGGAGTTTATAGGGTGAGGAAGTGAACAATGGCCGTCCACAACCGCAGCTATGGAACGGCCGGAAAGGAAATTAGAGACAAAGGCACAGATGGAGGGATAGAAACCGAAGGAGGGTAGTTTAGAAATTAAAGATTTATGCCAGACTCTATCGAAGGCTTTCGATATGTCTAGTGCAATAGAAAAAGTCTCACCGAAGTCCCGAAAGGAGGATGACCAAGAGTTAGTAAGATATGAAAGAAGATCACCAGTAGAGCGACCCTTAAGGAAGCCATACTGGCGATCTGAGAGCAGATTATGAGAAGAGAAATGCTTAAGAAATTTGGAAGCAAGAATAGTTTCAAAAACTTTAGAAAGACAAGAGATAAGAGCAATTGGACGATAGTTGGAGGGTTGAGAGCGGTCACCCTTCTTTGGGACAGGTTGAATGTGAGCAAACTTCCAGCATGAAGGGAAGACGTTAGAGGATAGACAGAGACGAAAGAGTTTGCCTAGGCAGGGAGTCAGCACGGAAGCACAGTTTTTGAGAACAACAGGAGGAACACCGTCCGGACCGTACGCCTTATTAGTGTTAAGCCCAGAGAGGGTAGAAAGTACATCTTTAGAAGAGATTAGGATATTAGGCATAAGTAAGAGAGAGGAGGGCGGAGAGGGAGGAATAGCACCGGAATCATCCAAGGTGGAGTTTCTAGCAAAAGTTTGAGCGACGAGTTTAGCTTTGTCAGAGGAAGAAGTGATGGTTGTGCCATCAGAGTGGGAAAGGGGAGGGAAAGACGAGGAAGAGAAATTGTTGGAGAGGTTTTTGGCTAGATGCCAGAAAGCTTGGGAAGAGCTAGAGTTGGATAGTTCAGTGCATTTATTATTGATGAAAGAGTGTTTGGCAAGTCGAAGAACAGATTTGGCTTGATTCCGGGCAGAAACATATGAAGAATGAGAGTCTTGAGTTTTAAGACGTCGGTACCGTTTGAATGCTTCCTCCTTATTGCGGACAGCAGTAGAACAGGCGTGAGTAAACCAAGATTTTTTAGCATTAGTCTGAGAGAAAGAGAATGGAATGTATGCTTCCATGCCCGATAGGATTACTTCGGTAATGCGTTCAGCACTCTCCGAGGGTCCCCGGCCATGGAAGCAGAAATCATTCCATGGGAAATCAAAGAAGTACTGCTGAAGAGCCTCCCAGTCGGCAGCGCCAAAGTCTACCTACTTATATAATAGCCAACCTACATGGCTGCCTACTTATATAAAAACCAACCTACATGTCAACCTACTAATAAAATAGCCAACCTACATGTCTACCTACTTGTATAACAGCCAACCTACTTGTCAACCTACTAATAAAATAGCCAACCTACATGTCTACCTACTTATATAAAAACCAACCTACATGTCAACCTACTAATAAAATAGCCAACCTACATGTCTACCTACTTGTATAATAGCCAACCTACATGTCTACCTACTTATATAAAAGCCAACCTACATGTCAACATACTAATATAATAGCCAACCTACATGTCTACCTACTTGTATAATAGCCAACCTATATGTCTACCTACTTATATAAAAGCCAACCTACATGTCAACCTACTAATATAATAGCCAACCTACATGTCTACCTACTAATATAATAGCCAACCTACATGTCAACCTACTAATATAATAACCAACCTACATGTCAACCTACTAATATAATAGTCAACCTACATGTCTATCTACTTGTATAATAGCCAACCTACATGTCAACCTACTAATATAATAGCCAACCTACATGTCAACCTACTAATATAATAGCCAACCTACATGTCAACCTACTAATATAATAGCCAACCTACATGTCTACCTACTTGTATAATAGCCAACCTACATGTCTACCTACTTGTATAATAGCCAACCTACATGTCTACCTACTAATATAATAGCCAACCTAATGTACATGTCTACCTACTTATATAATAGCCAACCTACATGTCTACCTACTAATATAATAGCCAACCTACATGTCTACCTACTTGTATAATAGCCAACTTACATGTCAACCCACTTGTATAATAGCCAACCTACATGTCTACCTACTAATATAATAGCCAACCTACATGTCTACCTACTTATATAATAGCCAACCTACATGTCTACCTACTAATATAATAGCCAACCTACATGTCTACCTACTAATATAATAGCCAACCTACATATCTACCTACTTGAATAATAGCCAACCTACATGTCAACATACTAATATAATAACCAACCTACATGTCTACCTACTTGTATAATATCCAACCTACATGTCTACCTACTTATATAAAAACCAACCTACATGTCTACCTACTTATATAATAGCCAACCTACATGTCTACCTACTTGTATAATAGCCAACCTACAAGTCTACCTACTTATACAAAAACCAACCTACATGTCAACCTACTAATAAAATAGCCAACCTACATGTCTACCTACTTGTATAATAGCCAACCTACATGTCAACCTACTTGTATAATAGCCAACCTACAAGTCTACCTACTTATACAAAAACCAACCTACATGTCAACCTACTAATAAAATAGCCAACCTACATGTCTACCTACTTGTATAATAGCCAACCTACATGTCAAACTACTAATAAAATAGCCAACCTACATGTCTACCTACTAATATAATAGCCAACCTACATGTCTACCTACTTATATAAAAACCAACCTACATGTCAACCTACTAATAAAATAGCCAACCTACATGTCTACCTACTTGTATAATAGCCAACCTACATGTCTACCTACTTATATAAAAGCCAACCTACATGTCAACATACTAATATAATAGCCAACCTACATGTCTACCTACTTGTATAATAGCCAACCTACATGTCTACCTACTTATATAAAAGCCAACCTACATGTCAACCTACTAATATAATAGACAACCTACATGTCTACCTACTAATATAATATCCAACCTACATGTCAACCTACTAATATAATAGCCAACCTACATGTCAACCTACTAATAAAATAGCCAACCTACATGTCTACCTACTTATATAAAAGCCAACCTACATGTCAACATACTAATATAATAGCCAACCTACATGTCTACCTACTTATATAAAAGCCAACGTACATGTCAACCTACTAATATAATAGCCAACCTACACGTCTACCTACTAATATAATAGCCAACCTACATGTATACCTACTTGTATAATAGCCAACCTACATATCTACCTACTTATATAAAAGCCAACGTACATGTCAACCTACTAATATAATAGCCAACCTACATGTCTACCTACTAATATAATAGCCTACCTACATGTATACCTACTTGTATAATAGCCAACCTACATGTCAACCTACTAATATAATAGCCAACCTACATGTCAACCTACTAATATAATAGCCAACCTACATGTCTACCTACTTGTATAATAGCCAACCTACATGTCAACCTACTAATATAATAGCCAACCTACATGTCTACCTACTAATATAATAGCCAACCTACATGTCTACCTACTTATATAATAGCCAACCTACATGTATATCTACTTGTATAATAACCAACCTACATCTCTACCTACTAATATAATAGCCAACCTACATGTCTACCTACTTGTATAATAGCCAACTTACATGTCAACCCACTTGTATAATAGCCAACCTACATGTCTACCTACTAATATAATAGCCAACCTACATGTCTACCTACTTATATAATAGCCAACCTACATGTCTACCTACTAATATAATAGCCAACCTACATGTCTACCTACTAATATAATAGCCAACCTACATATCTACCTACTTGAATAATAGCCAACCTACATGTCAACCTACTAATATAATAACCAACCTACATGTCTACCTACTTGTATAATATCCAACCTACATGTCTACCTACTTATATAAAAACCAACCTACATGTCTACCTACTTATATAATAGCCAACCTACATGTCTACCTACTTGTATAATAGCCAACCTACAAGTCTACCTACTTATACAAAAACCAACCTACATGTCAACCTACTAATAAAATAGCCAACCTACATGTCTACCTACTTGTATAATAGCCAACCTACATGTCAACCTACTTGTATAATAGCCAACCTACAAGTCTACCTACTTATACAAAAACCAACCTACATGTCAACCTACTAATAAAATAGCCAACCTACATGTCTACCTACTTGTATAATAGCCAACCTACATGTCAAACTACTAATAAAATAGCCAACCTACATGTCTACCTACTAATATAATAGCCAACCTACATGTCTACCTACTTATATAAACCTACCTACATGTCAACCTACTAATAAATAGCCAACCTACATGTCTACCTACTTGTATAATAGCCAACCTACATGTCTACCTACTTATATAAAAGCCAACCTACATGTCAACATACTAATATAATAAGCCAACCTACATGTCTACCTACTTGTATAATAGCCAACCCTACATGTCTACCTACTTATATAAAAGCCAACCTACATGTCAACCTACTAATAATAAATAGACAACCTACATGTCTACCTACTAATATAATATCCAACCTACATGTCAACCTACTAATATAATAGCCCAACCTACATGTCACCTACTAATAAAATAGCCAACCTACATGTCTACCTACTTTATAGCCACCTACATTCAACATACTGTATTATACAGATATAAATAGCCAACCTACATGTATCCAACCTACATGTACAATTATAATAACCTACAGCTACTAACTTGTATAAGTCTACAACTACTACAGGTCAATACAGTAGCCTACGTACAGCCAACCTACATGTCTACCTACTTATAATAGCCAACCTACATGTCTACCTACTTATATAATAGCCAACCTACATGTCTACCTACTAATATAATAGCCAACCTACATGTCTACCTACTTGTATAATAGCCAACCTACATGTCAACCTACTAATATAATAGCCAACCTACATGTCTACCTACTAATATAATAGCCAACCTACATGTCTACCTACTTATATAAAAGCCAACGTACATGTCAACCTAATAATATAATAGCCAACCTACATGTCTACCTACTAATATAATAGCCAACCTACATGTCTACCTACTTATATAATAGCCAACCTACATGTCAACCTACTAATATAATAGCCAACCTACATGTCTACCTACTAATATAATAGCCAACCTACATGTCTACCTACTTATATAATAGCCAACCTACATGTCTACCTACTTATATAATAGCCAACCTACATGTCTACCTACTAATATAATAGCCAACCTACATGTCTACCTACTAATATAATAGCCAACCTACATGTATACCTACCTGTATAATAGCCAACCTACATGTCGACCTACTAATATAATAGCCAACCCTACATGTCTACCTACTTATATAATAGCCAACCTACATGTCTACCTACTTATATAATAGCCAACCTACATGTCAACCTACTAATATAATAGCCAACCTACATGTCTACCTACTATATAATAGCCAACCTACATGTCTACCTACTTATATAATAGCCAACCTACATGTCTACCTACTTTTATAATAGCCAACCTACATGTCTACCTACTAATATAATAGCCAACCTACATGTCTACCTACTATATAAAACACCATGTCAACTAATATATAATAGCCAACCTACATGTCTACCTACTTGTATAATAGCCAACCTACATGTCTACCTACTTATATAATAGCCAACCTACATGTCTACCTACTTATATAATAGCCAACCTACATGTCTACCTACTTTTATAATAGCCAACCTACATGTCTACCTACTAATATAATAGCCACCTACATGTATACCTACTGTATAGCCAACCTACATGTAATAGCCAACCTACATGTCTACCTACTATATAATAGCCAACCTACATGTCTACCTACTTATATAATACATGTCTACCTACTTATATAATAGCCAACCTACATGTCTACCTACTTTTATAATAGCCAACCTACATGTCTACCTACTAATATAATAGCCAACTGTTACGACCGGTGCTACGAAATATACAAGGGCACTTAATAATGGACTAAATGATAGGCTATATATGCAACAACGGCCATTTGTTATATCTATTACAACGGTACGCTAATTCCAAACCCTTGAACTATTAAGCCGGTGAACAAAACACTTAAAACCCTCCAGAGTTAATCTACTGGATAACGGGGTATCAATTAACTGGGTTTTAGTGCACTTCTACAAAGGCTTTCCGATGACGGCAAAGCCAACTCACAACAGAAGTACTTACGTTACGAAAATGCTCTTAAGTAATAACAATGTTTGAATAAACTATATAAGATTTAATAAAGGATTAATTGTTTACGTTAACTTTAGTGTGAGTCAGTACTCAACACTAAACTCTTCAATGCTCTATGAAAACACTGGAAGTCTAGTCCTACAGCAATCAGATAAGGAATCTTCTGAAATGGTCTGATGCTCTAAGATGCTCGTTAATATAGAACAGAAATAATGCAGGGGCAGGACACCAAAACGTGTATCTTAAATACACCAATTAGTAGGATACATATATATATATAACAAGGGAATGCAACAACTCTGTGACAGCACTAATAATAACCAGACAGAAACAGTACTTCCTTAGCCAATGTAACAGCCAAACTGGGTTGTGCACTATGCATCAACCTAGGCTAAAATAAGGCGTGAATAATTCCTAAAGCATACACAATGAAAGTTAATATACACAATGCTGTCTTTCTCACTAATAAAGTCTAGCAGTGGCATAAAAGGTATCAGGAAACTAGGCAGAGCGCAAGCATGCTCATAGCCTACTGTCTCCCCTTGAACTGATTTCCCTTATGTTACGTTACGTGACTTGGAAGCTCTCTTGGTAAGTCCAGATCTCTAGTATCTGGTCTTGCCCTGGCGCTCCACAAAGGGCAACAAAATGAGGTAGCAAGCATACAGGTAAGTATAGGCAAAAGCCCTTCACCTGTATACTGCTACACTCGCAAAGGAAAATATGCACAAGGGTTACAGGCTAGCTAGCTTCGTCGATGTTGTACAGGCTCTGACTTGCCACATACATAACTCAGACAACGACCAAAGATACCTTCCACTGTCTAGCATTAAATAATGGGAAAGAACAGCTCAATAATTAGAAGCACCCAACACTAGGCTACCATATGACTATGACTCTAATAATCCCTAAAACTAGTGCAAACATATATGGAGAGCTGGTGCTGGTAATACGACTGGCCGACTATGGAAGTCGTATGCAGAACCAGAAGGGATAAGTAATTGAATAAAGAGAGAAGTATGAAAAGGAAGAAGTTCAGAAAGAGAGAAAGTAGTATAGGGGGTTATATGGGGGACAGATTGCAAAGGACATGTAGGACCAAGCACGCTGTGCCAAGCTCTGCAGGAGAAACGCGGCGAGAGCCCCCAGCACCAACACTAGGACAGCGGCACCCAATCACAGACCACTACGTCACGAAATGCAGGCGCCCTTAGGACGCGCCAGGCGCGCCAGCCAATCAAGGTCCTGGGAAAGCCCGCGCGAGCGAGGGAGGCAAACGTACATACACACGCACATACTACCACCACGCTGCCTACCTCGCTCTTTCTACTTAACTTCACACAATGCATCTTACATTCTATCAATAGTAAAAAATACTTCCAAGTGTCACAGACAAGAATAAAGACCACCACTGATCTGTCTGTGACAACATGAACTCTATGAAAGAAAGAACATCGTTCTACGATTATTGTAGCCCTTTTCACTGCCCTGGCGAGCGCTAGCTAGTTACGAGTGCATTCTGGCAAGCTGGCCAGCGTATTATCCCGCCCAAGATATGGAACGTTTCAGCCTCAGGTGAACTCCACATCTGAGCAGACAGAATGCCCACCAATCCCGCATCACCTAGCTACTCTCCCAAGTTGTGAAAACAAGGCACGATCACAAACATAAAACACTGCATTATAAACAAATTCTGCACAACACTTCCCTAAAATAATAGCATCATAATAATTATATCACGCTCAACGAGCAAGCTTCACCAAGCCTAGCCTACTAAGACAACAACTCAGAGTGTCTTAGATGCTTGCTGTGATATACTGCACTTATAATATACTATCAAAAAGAAAGAGTTTTTATGTGAGTTTTTTTTATATTGTGTAATAGTGTTTTTCGCGGCGTTGCACTACAGGGGCAAGCCTAATTTTCCTCCACTCTCAAACACACACTGACTGAATGGCGAGGGTTCTCCTGCAAACATACCCTCCCGTGACAAACAATCAGCCAAAACATTATCAGTGCCCTTAACATGCCACACATCCAACTTGTATTCCGGCAACAAAACAACACCTGACACTGATAAACTGCCCAGTTCATCACAAGACTGGCACTTCTCTTCGCTCTCTCCGGCAACGGGGCCTGCCAATAACCTTTCACTAGTTCTACCTTCGTGAGGAACGAGGCAGCCCCGATGCGGTCTATGGGGTCGTCAACTCTGGATAAGGTATAGGCGTCTGTCAGGGATGATGCACCAACAATCTTGCAATCAACATACACACAGATCTTGCCACTTAACTCAGTTTGCAAAGTTACTGGCAACGACCACTCATGATATCCCTTATCCCTCAGACCCTTTTCCAACATGTAGTCCAGCTCTGCTTTCACAACAAGCTGTCGAGCAGGATTTATACAGTAGGGAGCCAACTTGAGCCTTGCACTGTCTCCAGCCTCCATGTCGGATTCTACACCGTACATCAGGCCTGGAGAATCAACAAACATGCGGACGTACAGCCACAGCCTAGTAAACAACTTCTCTTGGTGCTTAGGAACAAGAGGTTGCAACTTATCTCGAAGAACAACATGCCTAGTGCCCTCCCACAACCCAGCCGAGACTGCAGCTTCTAAACTATAGTCTCCCTCCTTCTCCTCCTTCGTCCCTAGAACAGCCAGGTCATGAGAGGGACAATCTGTACCACCTGTGCAGTCACTCCCATAGTTCATAATTGCTAAGGCTTTCCCGCCGATACCGTACATGCGCACCCCCGCATTCCTTGTGACTACATCTGCCTGCGCAGCATCACCGCCTTCAGCGACATGGCCAGATACAGTCGGTCTATGGTAGGGCTGTTGCATATTACTAGAGCAGCATTGGGAGGCTATGCGACGACCGGGCGCATCCACTCCACAGCCAACCTCACCAATCTGCTCAATGTCCTGATTCTGACCACCACCCTTAGCAGCCATGGGTCGACCCTGACCTGACAACCATGCCAAAGCCTCGTCGCCCACCTTGAACCACCGAAACAACGAGGCCAACGGTATACTCACACTCAAGTGACCTGTCAGCGGAACATCGTGCACCGCATGAGTTGTGAGGCCTGGGTGCTCGGCACAAACAGTGGGGTATGACCCGAGCAGGTGTTGGAGCGCTGCACACTGCTGCTCAGGCAGGTGCTCTAGCGCTTCCACAGCCACCTGACTCGTGTCCCCCGCCCACTGCTCCGCCGAGACATGACAATCCCAACTCTCCTCCACCTGTGCCCCATTGTCTCCCTCTCCTTCTCCACCTTGGCCGCTGCAGACCAACATAGGGACAGTAGGCTGCTCAGGTGGTTGCCTCACAAACTCCTTTAACAGATTCACATGACATGCTTCCCCGTCCTCGAGTTCAATAGCCCCGTTCCCACATCTCTCAAGACTAAGATCTTCTTGTTGTCCCTGAGAACTACTCTGTCGCGGAGTGCCATCACGCCCTATCATGTCACTAGGGGGGACAGGTTCTGGGGCCACTCCGGAGCTCATCTTTGGGTCAACTACCGAGTCACCAAGGAGTGTCGCTGGGTCCAAACTCTCAACCCGACCACCAGCCTCGACTTTCTCCTTCCGACACTTCCACCGCTGATCTGGAACTTAGGTACTAGGCTGTGACACCTGAGCGGACTGAGATCTCTCGAGCCCCTCTTGCTCCTCCATACTCGTGTCGGCCGCCCTCTCGGCAATGACTAAGGGTGGAACCTCGGAAGTGAGCACCGCAAAGTCGTTACCGAGAAGGAGGTCGACCCCCTCAACTCGCAATTTCTTCACCACACCCACATCCAACTCCCGTGTCATACCGTCCACGTCAAGCTCCATTCTGACCAGCGGGTAAGACCGCGTAGCATTGATGCCTTGAACCACCACAACCCGAGCCTCGTTAATTGGCTTGCCAGTGAAATTCTTAACAAGTGTCTGGGAAGCGCCCGTATCACGCTGCAACTCAAGCCTATGCTTCACACCAGCCCACATCATAGTGCCGTGCCCCCTATGACCACAAAAAGCATCACGGACGGGTGACGAGCCCTCCTGCTGCTTCTTCACCGGCGATGACTTCGCAACCGACTGTTTACCCCGGGCAAACGCGGAAGACCTCAAAGACACGCCAATGTTGCTCACTAGTGACACCACTGCTATAGGCGGTGCGCTCGGACATGACCGCGCAATATGCCCCTACTCATGACACTTGAAACACTCCACTTCGCTCTTGGACTTCCTCTGAGGTGAGGAAGGGCCCTGGCCTTTCTTAAACGGGAAGGGTTTCGACTTGGGTTCATAATTGGTAACAGTACTCTTGAATGGATAATTGTTTGTGTCATTAATTCGGGGGGGTGGAGTGGTACGCCCCTGGTTACCTGCCTCAGCTCTCTGTGCAGACCCGCACCCACGAATCAATGTCACCCTAAGGTCAGCCAGCTCAGCCGCCTTCTGCAGAGTTTTTGGTTGCTTTTCTTTAAGGTTAAGAGTCAAGTCACTGCCAGTACATTTAAAAAATTATTCCAGCAACACTAGTTGTTTTACTAAATCAAAAGTAGTTGCCTTCTCCGACCTTAACCAAATTTTCAAATGCATCTGACAGCTCTCTAGCGTGTTCCTGGAAAGTACTCTCCTTTCTTTTTGGAACCGCCCTAAACTTCAGCCTATAGGTCTCTGGCTGTAGCTCATACGCCCTCACGCCAGTCTCTTTCAACAACTCTTAATTCACACAGGAATCTAGGGGCAAAGCATCGTACGCCTTGAGTGCTTTCCCCGTCAATCATGAAGAAACAAGGGCTGCCCACTTCTCCTCGGGCCATTGGTGCTCCTGGCACTTTTTCTCGAACCGGAGAAAAAATTCTGTAACTCCTAACTCATCAAACACTGGAACCAACTTAAGTAGAAGCGACAGGGACTGGTCATGGGCTCGACCCCCCTGGACGACCCAGTTCCTTGTCACCTCTACACAAGTTTTCTCTAGATCAACATCGGCACAATACCTTTCAGACTCATACTTGAGCTCAGCTTCATGCTTTCGCTGCTCGAGCTCAGCCTCATGCTTCCGCTGCTCATGCTCAGCCCTTCGCTGCTCAAGCTCAGCCTCATGCTTCCGCTGCTCGAGCTTCTGCTGCTCAAGCTCAGACTGCTGCTTAAGTTTGGCGAGCTCGAGCTGAAACAACATCTCGTCAGACAAATCCTGAAGAGGGGGTGCTACTATTGGGGACCCACCCCGTGAATCACCTAGAGGCATACCCAACCGTCAGCGGGCATCAGCCTGCGGGAACGTACCCGGCTCCGGAGCCCGAGGGGGCGCCATGGTAGGAGTCGAGTGGAATGGGGGCTGGGCCGAAGGTGCCCCAGCTCCCGCTCCACCCGAACCCCCATGCACCCCACCCAGCACACAGGCAACCAGCTCACTTCTCGACAAACCGCTAGTACCGGGAAACCCTAAGACCGTGGCTACACACAGCAGTCCGTACCGGTCTAGCCCCGACACACGATCCGCTGACACAGGCTCCTCCAAAAATATTCGAGCATCCTCCTCATTGTTCACCACCCGAACGCCGCTTAACAACTCCACCTTCTCCACCTCCTCGCCTGCCTCTCACACTATGCCCTCACTATGCTCGGACCCGTCCAGTGACATGATGGAGTCAACAACAAAAAATCTCAGTCAAGACAAAAGTAGCCAAACTCTTGCGTAGCTTTATTCACCAAAAAATATTTGAAGATGTTCTTGAGTGCAATACTAGGTCACCAATAACTCCAACAAGTTCTATGTATCCTCAAAACAATGTCTACTGCCAACAATGCGAGAAATAAATTCAACCCCAAATGGCAATAAGATTTCTCAAAAAAAAAAAATGCTATATTCAGTTCACTATATTCTGGTCTAAGGTCGCCATTTGTTGCGACCGGCACTACGAAATAAACAAGGGCACTTAATAATGGACTAGATGATAGGCTATATCTGCAACAACGGCCATTTGTTATATCTATTACAACGGTATGCTAATTCCAAACCCTAGAACTATTACGCCGGTGAACAAAACACTTAAAACCCTCCAGAGTTAATCTACTGGATAACGGGGTATCAATTAACTGGGTTTTAGTGCACTTCTACAAAGGCTTTCCGATGACGGCAAAGCCAACTCACAACAGGAGTACTTACGTTACGAAAATGCTCTTAAGTAATAACAATGTTTGAATAAACTATATAAAATTTAATAAATGAATAATTGCTTACGTTAACTTTAGTGTGAGTCAGTACTCAACACTAAACTCTTCAATGCTCTATAAAAACACTGGAAGTCTAGTCGTACAGAAATCATATAAGGAATCTTCTGAAAATGTCTGATGCTCCAAGATGCTCGTTAATATAGAACAGAAATAATACAGGGGCAGGATACCAAAGCGTGTATCTTAAATACACCAATAAGTAGGATACATATATATAACAAGGGAGTGGAACAACTCTGTGACAGCACTAATAATAACCACTCAGAAATAGTACTTCCTTAGCCAACGTAACAACCAAACTGGGTTGTGCACTATGCATCAACCTAGGCTAAAATAAGGCGTGAATAATTCCTAAAGCATACACAACGAAAGTTAATATACACAATGCTGTCTTTCTCACTAATAAAGTCTAGCAGTGGCATAAAAGGTATCAGGAAACTAGGCAGAGCGCAAGCATGCTCATAGCCTACTGTCTCCCCTTGAACAGATTTCCCTTATGTTACGTTAAGTGACTTGGAGGCTCTCTTGGTATGTCCAGATCTCTAGTATCTGGTCTTGCCCTGGCGTTCCACAAAGGTCAACAAAATGAGGTAGCAAGCATACAGGTAAGTATAGGCAAAAGCCCTTCACCTGTATACTGCTACACTCGCAAAGGAAAATATGCACAAGGGTTACAGGCTAGCTAGCTTCATCGATGTTGTACAGGCTCTGATTTGCCACATACATAACTCAGACAACGACCAAAGATACCTTCCACTGTCTAGCATTAAATAATGGGAAAGAACAGCTCAATAATTAGAAGCACCCCAGCACTAGGCTACCATATGACTATGACTCTAATAATCCCTAAAACTAGTGCAAACATATATGGAGAGCTGGTGCTGGTAATACAACTGGCCGACTATGGAAGTCGTATGCAGAACCAGAAGGGATAAGTAATTGAATAAAGAGAGAAGTATGAAAAGGAAGAAGTTAAGAGAGAGAGAAAGTAGTATAGGGGGTTATATGGGGGACAGATTGCAAAGGACATGTAGGACCAAGCACGATGTGCCAAGCTCTCCAGGAGAATCGCGGCGAGAGCCCCCAGCACCAACACTAGGACAGCGGCAGCCAATCACAGACCACTATGTCACGAAATGCAGGCGCCCTTAGGACGCGCCAGGCGCGCCAGCCAATCAAGGCCCTGGGAAAGCCCGCGCAATCGAGGGAGGCAAACGTACATACACACACGCACATACTACCACCATGCTGCCTACCTCGCTCTTTCTACTTAACTTCACACAATGCATCTTATATTCTATCAATAGTATAAAATACTTCCAAGTGTCACAGACAAGAATAAAGACCACCACTGATCTCTCTGTGACAACATGAACTCTATGAGAGAAAGAACATCGTTCTACGATTTTTGTAGCCCACATCACTGCCCTGGCGAGCGCTAGCGAGTTACGAGTGCATTCTGGCAAGCTGGCCAGCGTAACACAACCTACATGTCTACCTACTTGTATAATAGCCAACCTACATGTCTACCTACTTATATAAAAGCCAACGTACATGTCAACCTACTAATATAATAGCCAACCTACATGTATACCTACTTGTATAATAGCCAACCTACTTGTTTACCTACTTATATAAAAGCCAACCTACATGTCTACATACTTATACAATAGCCAACCTAGATGTCTACATATTTACACAACAGCCTACTTACATATTTACTTTCTGACTTCACTGTTTCGTTGATGTAGAGTTACCAATCAGGTTGGACCATTATATTAAATGGCCATCTTTCCATGACGGACGTGAATACATTGGGTGCATACAATATTATACCAAAGGGAACGTAATGCATGTGCAATAGACAAATACAACAAATATATATATTATACCAAAGGGAACGTAATGCATGTGCAATAGACAAATACAACAAATATATATTATACCAAAGGGAACGTAATGCATGTGCAATAGACAAATACAACAAATATATATATTATTATACCAAAGGGAACGTAATGCATGTGCAATAGACAAATACAACAAATATATATATTATACCAAAGGGAACGTAATGCATGTGCAATAGACAAATACAACAAATATATATATTATACCAAAGGGAACGTAATGCATGTGCAATAGACAAATACAACAAATATATATATTATACCAAAGGGAACGTAATGCATGTGCAATAGACAAATACAACAAATATATATATTATACCAAAGGGAACGTAATGCATGTGCAATAGACAAATACAACAAATATATATATTATACCAAAGGGAACGTAATGCATGTGCAATAGACAAATACAACAAATATATATATTATACCAAAGGGAACGTAATGCATGTGCAATAGACAAATACAACAAATATATATATTATACCAAAGGGAACGTAATGCATGTGCAATAGACAAATACAACAAATATATATATTATACCAAAGGGAACGTAATGCATGTGCAATAGACAAATACAACAAATATATATATTATACCAAAGGGAACGTAATGCATGTGCAATAGACAAATACAACAAATATATATATTATACCAAAGGGAACGTAATGCATGTGCAATAGACAAATACAACAAATATATATATTATACCAAAGGGAACGTAATACATGTGTAATAGACAAATACAACAAATATATATATTATACCAAAGGGAACGTAATGCATGTGCAATAGACAAATACAACAAATATATATATTATACCAAAGGGAACGTAATGCATGTGCAATAGACAAATACAACAAATATATATATTATACCAAAGGGAACGTAATGCATGTATAATAGACAAATACAACAAATATATATATGAAGCACGAGTAGGTATTCATACATGTTACATTTAAGTTAAGAGGACTCACTTCTCCCTCATGCTTAGCCCCATTAGTTATGAGATTTTAAGACGTTTATCCCATTCGTTTGGCGATTTTAAGACCTATCACCCCATTTGTTTGTCAATATCAACACCTTTCGTGCCCTTTAGATGTCGATTTCTTCCTGGCGAGCGATAACGAGCCTGTGATTTTAAGGCCGGGATATTTTTCTACCGAAAAATTTACAAATACAAATCGTAGGGGGGTCTTGGGGGGTCTTTTTAAGCTTGATGGAGGTCTAACGAAGAAACTAAACAATTAATATATAAATGGATCCATAGACCAAAAAATATACCCTATAACGAAGACAGACATTAGGATTGGAACTGGTATAGTTTAAGATAGAGAGCAGGAACTGCAATATTCTGAAGTGACAGTTCCAGGAATTGGAGTTTAGAATGGAGATCAGTGAAAAGGTATTTGACGATCAGTGTGGCGCGGCTTGGGAACTCAATTGGATATGCAACAGAACAGGGTTACCAAATATAGTCCACTAGATAGTAAGTAAATGCCAAACATCGCTAGAATAATGCTACAATCTCTAGAATATCGCTCTAAAATGACTCAAATCCCAGAATATCATTAGAATAATGCTACAATCTCTAGAATATCGCTCTAAAATGATTCAAATCTCCAGAATATCGCTAGAATAATGCCACAATCTCTACAATATCGCTGTAATATAGCTCAAATCTCCAAAATATCACTAGAATAATGCCACAATCTCTACAATATAAACCTTTACATTATAGGAAGCCCATTATGAACGAACTAATATTCCCGGCAGTGTCCAAGCGGAGGTAAAGCAGCAGAGTTAGATATAGAGGGTATTATCCTGGGAACAAACACTGTATTATGGCCTAAATTGTCTTCTGCGCTTTATTAAGGGGAGGTGGGGCGTTTTTCTGGCCCCCCCCCTTCTTCCCCATATTTAGCCCCATTATTTTTTTCAGATATTAGGCCCATTAGATTGGCGATTTTAAGACTTTTTGTCCACTTTTTATTGTAAATGGTAAGACTTTTCGTGTTATTTAGGTTTCGATTTTTTTCCTGGCAAGCGATAGCGAGCTTGTAATTTGATATAGATATATATATATATATATATATATGTGTGTGTATATTTAAAAACTCTCAGCCGGGATCGAACCTCCAATATTCAGAACGAGTTTCCAAGCTAAATGGCACGAACATTCTTAAAATTGACAAAGAAATGGGACGAAAGGTCTTCAAATTGCCAAACTAATTAGCTGAACGTCTTAACCCTTTTGCTGCGGGCTGTTTTGGGCTATTTAGGGCCTATTCAGGCACTCCTGAATGATAAATCAAGCATCTGCATTAACACCTTATTAGCGGGCTAGCGGTCTATTTATATGTACCGGCCAGCGGGGTGTTTTTAGCCAAAATAGGGCTGTTTACGTGATCATTTTCATGCCTAAATAAGACCCAGACCGTAAAACAAGTATCTATCTAAATAAGACCCAGACCATAAAACAAGTATCTATCTCTGAACAGAGCTTTCCAATGACACCATAACGATCCTTTTATGACAGCTAGTTTTCTTGCAACAACCGCGCAACACGAGTGCAAAAAGCATGTAATTCGGTACTTTCCCCATACAATTCAGTATGTAGCGAGTGAGAGAGGGAGGGAGGAGGTGGGATTCATGTCAGTAGGTTCGCCGCGGTGGTCTGGAGCAGTCATACGCTCGCTACTCTCCTGCCACCACTTGTCTCTCTCTCTCAGCAACATTATGTGCTGAAATTGCCACACGACCTATGTCGCGCGCCGCCAGATAGTCCAGATTTATTATACTCGACTTATGTTGTGCGCCGCTAGTTAAGGGTTAAATGAAGTGTATTCTGCCGAAAACTAGGCGAAAATAGCTTCAAAATGACACCTGAACGGACCGTATACGTGGTCTGGTTCACCCGCAATGATCCCAGTGAAACGCGGGAACCCCGCTATTATGTAACACTCGCTCGCTTGGCTGCACTTATGAGAGAGACAGAGAGAGACTCGCCCACCACACAGCCTTGCTCAGTGAGCCGCTCTGTGCTCTGAGGGTCGGAGGTGGGCCCCTCACGCTCCCACCCACTGGCACTCGATTCTTAAGTTTTTTACAGGCTTTTAAAGCCTGGAAATTGCTGTAACTTACCAAAACATTCCAGAACGTCACCTGCAGCGAAAGGGTTAAAATCTGAAAACTAAAGGGGCTAAGTATGAGAGAGAAGAGTGTACAGAAAAACGACCTATCTCCCCTTAATAATGTTTTTATTCTGACACAAAATATATATTCCAGCGCTCTATGCTGCAATGGTCGTAGGTGTAATATATCATCGTTGATAAAACAACACTGGTACGCATAATGAGTGTGTATATCATAGTACCCGGTATTCGTTATTGCATAACAATTTTAATTATATATACATCAATTATCTTCTATGATGTGATCGCCTGTATGCATATCTGAATATAGTTCGCAAGTTATGCTATTTAGCGACAAGTGAAACATTGTTATTGTGATATTTTAAAGTAGTACACTGTAAACTACACATATTAAAAATGCATCATACATATATTTAAATTGACTTACAAAATATTAAGAGACCTAGCTACATTGCAATGGTTATATAAAATGCTTATAACTAAAAGAAGAAACACACACACACACACACACACACACACACACACACACACACACACACACACACACACACACACACACACATACACTAGAAATAAGAAGCATAATTAATGCAAATATTAAAAGACTAGCGAAAACGTCTCTGGTAAAATAAGAGCTTAATTTAGTCCTCGATAATATCACCTCGGAAACTGTGAGAGGATTCTTGTTATATACTAAAGTGAAAACACTAACGGTGCAATCTACATGACAATAACAATTAGGTTTCGATGCACAGTAAATCAAAAATATTTTAAGACACAAAAATAGAAACAAAATTTAGAAAATATATCGACCATTTCTAAAAACATGAACATGCATATATTCTGGTCGTTCATTTTACCAGTGAATGTTGTGTTAGTAACAGTTAGCATAAACGTTATTGACTAACTGAAATGTAAATGATTATGATTATTTGTGATATCAACAAATTCTTGCCTTGAGTGAACGAACGACATAGATAATAGTATAGTATATTTGAAATGTATTACAAATTAATAATCGACTTACCAAGAATACAAAACCAATAAAATCCGAGTAAATATAAACATCAAGTAGCGTAACACATTAAACAAATGATGTAACTAACCAGAATATAAATACAAAATATAACAGGCAATGAAAAATTCGACTAACTGCTTACTAAATTGGACTATAATATGTGTGCATTCAATACAGATTCATGTGGGTTCATCGCTATTAAGGGAAGGTTTTTAGTTTGTTTAACCCTTGTTTAGCGGGGCCCGACTTAAGTCCGTATGGAGAAGAAAGGACTATGTGGCGGGGCCCGACTTAAGTCTGTGTGCAATTTTGGCGCAATATTGGCTCTGAGAGAGAGCCGAGCGGTGGGAGGAGCGTAGGTTTCCTCATGACCGCTCGCCACGACCGTCATGGGCCCATTGACATGTACTCCACACTACTCCACCCTCTCTCACTCGCTACACACGTAATTATGTAACGAAATGACCGTATTTTAGCGATTTGCCCTTCGGTTGCACGATCGTTGCAAGACGTAGAAGGATGGTTCGGGTGTCATTGGAAAGCTCAATATACGCCCTTTCAGAGATACATACCTGTATTACGCTCTGGCTCTTGTTTATGCATGAAAAAGAGCACGGAAACAACCCCATTTATGGTAAAAACCCCCGCTGGGCGGCACAGTGAATATACTCCACCACCCGCTCTTTGAGTGTTAAGGGGACCGTCCGGTATTTACTCTTACGGTGTCGGTGAACTTCCTCTGATTTAAATGGGATTTGGCATACGTTTAGAGGACTGTGAGAGCTAATGTTTGGCACCTTCAGATTCATAATTGGTTTTATAGTTTTTTATATATGTCAGAAATTATGGTCAACATTACACAGTACAATAATTGACACTGTACTCCAGAATCTAGTGTATTGTCTTTCTTTTTGTGTTCAATCAACTCACAAAAGGTGTTTCTACAATCGCAACAACCATTTTTTGTATATCTCATCTAGTTTTATTTTTAGCCTATATATTTTTAGGTTGAAATTTGTTCACTTGTTTTGCAACTTTGAAGATGTGCTGTGCATGAATGGGGGTGGCTAAAAAAAATCCCCTTGTTGCGTTCATAGAGTTTATTATGGGCTTTCCAATGGTATATGAATCATTACTGTATGACAAGTTGTTTTTCGATTATGAGTATTTCCGAGTTGGAATTTTTTGACTTTTCCGTGTTGAGAAAAAGCCTCGCAAACTTCAAAAACTGTTTTTCAGTAGAATAACTCTAGTCCTATTACAGGAAATGTATTTTTAATTATTTCTATTTACATTTTAGTCATTTATATATATATATTAGTCCGATTACATGAAATTAATTTGTAATGGTTCCTATATAAAAACAAATAATTTATACATGTATATTAGGCCCATATTCAGCCTGCGAAAGCTTTATATAAAGCTCGAAATAATGCACTTAGAAGCGATTTTCGGCAATCAACTTTTACAGACAGGTTGAGGGAATATATAGCCAGCCTTCTATGTATAAAACAAACAAATTTTTTTAAAATGTACGATTTTTGGGTTAAAAAGGCGGACCCCTCTTTGAGATATACAATATGTGTAAAGGCGGACCCCTCTTTGAGATATACAGTATGTGTAAAAGGCGGACCCCTCTTTGAGATATACAATATGTGTAAAGGCGGACCCCTCTTTGAGATATACAGTATGTGTAAAGGCGGACCCCTCTTTGAGATATACAGTATGTGTAAAGGCGGACCCCTCTTTGAGATATACAGTATGTGTAAAAGCGGACCCCTCTTTGAGATATACAGTATGTGTAAAGGCGGACCCCTCTTTGAGATATACAGTATGTGTAAAGGCGGACCCCTCTTTGAGATATACAGTATGTGTAAAGGCGGACCCCTCTTTGAGATATACAGTATGTGTAAAGGCGGACCCCTCTTTGAGATATACAGTATGTGTAAAGGCGGACCCCTCTTTGAGATATACAGTATGTGTAAAGGCGGACCCCTCTTTGAGATATACAGTATGTGTAAAGGCGGACCCCTCTTTGAGATATACAGTATGTGTACATTTTTCGGTAGAAAAATGTCCCGGCTGAAGGCCGGCTCTTCCTTAAGGTCGTTTCAGACTGACACGACAGCCCCTTCAAGACTGGCACGAACACCCACGAAACATACAAATCATGTGTCTTGCCGAATTTACTAGAGATCGCGGCGAAAATGGCTGGCATCGTTAGAGTCGTATCTCTACTGTATCTCTTCCGCACGACTTGATAAGACTCTAGCGATGCCGATACGGTGGAGAAACGAATGCTACGAAGAAGATAGGAAAAGTCGTGCGAATGGTACATGACTATTCCACGGAAAAGATACGACCCAAAAGACTGCGATACAACTCAGAAGAATCGTATCGACGCCGTATCGACGCCGTATCGACGCCGTGAGACGTGCAACCAGATTGAGGCTAGGCGCGCGGTTGCCAACTCGACCATTGCCAATTTTCCGCATGAAAGAGATACGGTCCGCACAGCAGGCTTACGCACCAGACGACGTTGATACGGGCCATATGGCTTTTATACGGACCATACGTCTTTGATACGGACCAAACGATTGTGATACAGCGAATTCGTGATGGAGACCAGACTCAGACGATGTTTTACAGTTGCCGGGGGATTCCCACAAACTTTTGAACAGCTCAAAATCTCGTATTGACCCCCTATACGTCGCTGGGACCGTGAGAGTCACCCACGGCTAGTTTCCGATATCCACGATTATGTTGTCGATTCACCGTATCAGGCTGAAATTTCGAGTCGGGAACTCGCCTGGAGGGGCTTTCATGTCAGTGTGCAACGACTTTTAATAATAGGCTCGGCTATCGCTCACCAGGAAAGAATCAACACCTAAATGGCACAAAAGGAAAAAAATTACAGAAATGGGACGAATTGTCTCAAAATCAAGAAAAGCTAATGGGGTAAACTTCTTGAAATATTGGAAACTAATGGGGCTAAAAATGAGGGAGAAAGGGGTCCAGAAAAAATATATCTCTCGAGTTAAAATCTCCCCTTAATTTTCCCAACCGTATGTCCGTTTACCGATTAACCATTGCCAAAGCAGGGAGCAAACCGTTCCTGGGGCCAGACAGACATTTACACACACCATAACAACAGAGTTACTCACCAACTATTCTCAACACCGAGGAGGGGGGGGGGGAGAGGGAGAGAGAGAGTAAAGGGTACTTCACACAGTCAGGAATGCAAGCAAGAATCACTAGGAGTAATGACTCCTGTTGATTCCTGGGAATACGACCGCGAGTGTCTGAAATTCCCTGTGCACTCACAACACCGTAGAAACCAGTGGGAGTCTACCTGGGAATCACTGGGATTTCCTGGGAGTCACCAGGAATCACTGGGATAAAACCGGGAATGAAGTGTGAGTTATTGAAAAGTTGAAAATTAACGGTCGCTTTCGGATTAGGGTAAATATACGAATTGATAGGAGTAATAAAGATGTCACTGGGAGTTAGATAGCAGTCACTGGGAATCACTGGGAGTCACCGAGCACCACTGGGAGTTGTTAGGAATGAGATGCGAGTATGCCAGGCATACTCGCCCCCATTGTGCACAGCCCCTATATAAGGGGCCCCCAAGCTGTGCCAAGCCACATGACACTGAACATGCCGCTTGCGCAGGGGCTCCCACACACGTATATCTACTGTGAGGCTCCAGGCATGTGTTTGACCCTATAATTGAAATTAATTTTTCCTCAAGTATGTCTCTTGTAGGCTATAACTACAGTCCTCTAATATCATCATTAAGTATTATGACTGTATTCATACATCATTACAGACATTAATATAATACGATAAGTCTATATTATTGTGTACCGTAAAGTAATGATATCAATGTTTACTATACTTTAAGAAACAAATACATTTAAACTATTGTCTAAATAGTGGATAGTTATTCCTTCCCACCTTGTTGTTTTCATTCGTTACCGAGTTCTGTAATATTTCATACGATTACCTAAAATAGGTAACACTTATAGGTTGTGTTAGTTTGCTTAGGTTAGGTCAGAGGAGTTGCAGAACTTCTATATTATTACTGGCGACTACAACGGCCCCTAAACAACCAAGCCATGATTACGCTGGCTCAAAGTATACCCCGGCGACTACAACGCCCCTCGAAGTAGTAATCCATAAGTCCACTCTCCACCACCAAGCGAACATGACATTTCAAAACACATACAAACACGTCTCCACCACTCTCGTTATGTTAGGTAAGGGGAGTTGAAGAACTTGTAGACTACAAGTAGGGTATTGTAACATTGACCATACATTGTTTACATAATTAATTACCTCAACTACCGTAATTTCCTTCTCTACACACAATCACTGGGTGAATACAATGTCTTGTGGGAAATAGTACATACACAGGTTAATACTAGGCCTATTTATAATGTTTGACCAAGAAAAGTTAACTACCCGTATACTGTATATTATACTTTCACGTGAGAAGTATTACAGGTTTATATGACTAATATATTTATTAAAGGGTACTTCACACAGTCAGGAATGCAAGCTAGAATCACTAGGAGTAGCTGAAAATTCGGATTCCTGTGCCTATTCGCGGTGAAAAATCAATGACTCCTAGTGACTCTAGCAATATCCAAGTGATTCCTGTTAGACTCCCAGTGACTCCAAACCACTCGCGGGCAATTGGCCTTGTCCGACAAACTGTTCACCGTGTTTAAAGTTCTCGCCACGAATCGGATCATTCCCAGTGACTCCCAGTTGATTCCCAATGATCCCCAGTGACTCCCAGTGAGTCCTGGTGATTCTCGGTGATTCGTATCTGATTCGCTTACAGGTTTCGGTTTCAGTTTCAGTTCTCACCAGAATCACCAGGACTCACTGGGAGTCACTGGGGAATTACTGGGGATCACTGGGAATGGTCCGATTCGCGGCGAGAATCTTAAACACGGTGAACATTTTGTCGGACAGGGCCAATCGGCCGGGACTGGTTTGGAGTCACTGGGAGTCTAACAGGAATCACTAGAATATCGCTAGAGTCACTAGGAGTCATCGATTTTCACTGCGAATATGCCCAGGAATCCTAATTTTCAGCTACTCCTAGTGATTCTAGCTTGCATTCCTGACTGTGTGAAGTACCCTTAACATAGTTATATAGATACACAGACTACACAGACCTTGCGGACCCTACTAGGTAGTTAGGACGTAATGCTAAAATAAAATATGCTACAAAGTGGAAGGCAAGGATAGCAAAGTAGAAGGCTCTCTCCCCATCCATCTCTTCCTCCGACCGTTGGTTGGCATGACATTAAGTTGGGGAAAGAAGTCCCCCAGTAGTCCAGTCAAGATACGGCAGAATGGGGGGTCAACCCACCACTAATTGCAATAGTTTTTCTGATTGTTGCATATGAAACTACATTATGAGCAGGATAACATATCAAAAGTCTAAGAAAATCAAACTAGGGGAACATATTTTAAAATTGTGTTAAGGACATATACCCTCGGACAACAAAAAACTTAAATTTTCTTTGCTTTATGAGATGCATACTGCGACTACGGAACACTTATTCTTTATGAAATATGGTTAAATGCATCAATGCATCATCACTGAGTTCCTCTAATTGTAATGTTGACATATTTGCACAGATTCCACGACACTGTCCACATGCAATAGTGCAGTCAAGTCCATTCTTGCGACAAGTACATCGCAGAGTTTGACAGCCAGTCTTACAGCTGCATCTAATGACCTCAAGGAGTTCTTGAGGAGCGGGATCTTTACTTGTTGTGAACGGGTACATTCTTCCATCGACCACCTTCCACCCCCCGTCTTCTGGACGCAGAGTATTCACACCACACCACACCTGAACCTGATAGTAAACTCGGAGGCTGTGATTTCTCAGAGATACAGAGGTCGGAGGTAGTGCATGAGGCTGTACACTTAAGGTACTGGATGTTTTCTTTTGACAGAAACGTCTGTACCGCAGCTCATCAATGGTTTCTCCTTCGAGATCACTGTACCATGACACAACTGCAATTTCTCCAGCAATAATGATGTTCTCTTTTGTCATGTCTGGTTTCATGAAAAGTTGTGCTTGTTTGCAGAAGACAGCATTTTTCATGCGTGTCAGAGCAAGTTGCTTTCCAAGACCATGGACTCTCGATGTAGTATCACATCCAAGGACAGCGTGTATGAAGAGTATGTTGTCACAGACTGAGCTGCCAAGGGCTGCCCTTGTCATTTTAATGTTACATGTTCTTGGTCTCTTCTTTGAGTGTGATTTTGGGTCTGGTTTGAAGAAGAGTTTGTGCGATGTATTCTTGCCATGATAGCAGAGAAGTACAAGTAGATCAGTGTCGTCTCCAACCATTATGCTGTCACACCTAGCTGCAGATTCCACTGTTGTCTGAACGATTGGTAAATCGGCATCTCCTTTTGCATGGATGACATGACAGCCTGTCCTTTCCAGGTGTTCACCTAGCATATGGAGGAACTGTTGTTTGTTTTCTTTGTTTGCCAGAACTCTTCTTTCTTCATCTTCAGCCTCATATCAACAGAAAAGTGAACCCGAGCACCGACAATTCCATTTCGTCGTCGAAGGTGAGCACAATCTTTGGTTGAGGCGGCATCTGTGTATCCATCAAAGACAACTGTAGCTTTTCCATATCTGTTGGAGACATATCGACAGTAGTCTTGCAGAATCTCCTCCCAACTGTGTCCACGTGTCCATGGAATGCGATGCAGGAGAGCACCCCCGTCTAGAATGTACTGGATATCCCCTTCTGGAGCCGGACTGTCTAAACCTTCAGACCACATTGCATCAGCCAAGCTTGCTTTGTTCGCTGTCTTCATCATCGTCTTGGAGTCAAACAAATCCGTGGAATATGCAGAGAGCTCAAAAGACATCATTTGATGAAGATCACCGTATCGGGTTCCTGCAGTTATAAGCCTCTGGAACAGAAGATTGGCGTCAATGTGAACATCTTCTGAAGCAATAGCTAATGCTGATTTGACATTCATGGTGGTGGCCTGCGCCTTCTTCTTGAAGACAAAATCGACAAGCTTTTTTCCTTCCATGGATTGCAGGATAGCATAGCCAACCTTCTCCGCTGAATCAACATTAACTGTAGCTGGTACAGTGACACCACTGGCGATGTTTCTCAATTCTTTTGGATCATTGAAGGGACTCCTCACCAGAAGAAAATGAACCATGGCTCTTGCATCATTGGTGTCCTTGACAAGTCTGGCATGAGTAACATCCTTGTGTTGGTCACTGCTTATGTACTGTACAGATGTAAACTGTTGCATAGCATCATTAACTTCTGCACAGGATGGAGCTGAAAGGACCCACAGAGATCTCTGTGCCTCTGTCATACCACGTCCTCTGGTCATGCCTCCAGATGACTTCAAACTGCGCATGAAAACTTGTAAAGGAAAAAAAGACAAGCTATATACTCATGTGTACTGGAACGCATATAGTGGCTGGTATAGGACATGTGAAAAAAAAATCTATCTCGTGGCCACGAGTTAGTTATCTTGTGGCCACGACTATGTTGATGATATCGCTATTTCTTGCATGTCAGCCTTATAATAGATCCTAGCACGAAGCTGTAAATGTCATACAGTCAAATATAAATAAAAGATTTATCTTAAATTATGTTTAGAAATAAAATGTATTCCATTGTGGACATTTATATGTGTCTATGTACATTTTATTATGTGTCTATGTACGATACATAATCTTAGCTTACCTGCTCAATAACAAGGTCTGTGGATAGTCCGGCCCAAAAACGATCTGACCGACGAACGACATGGAGACCATCCATGAAGTGCTGGTAGACGTCTGGCTTTTCGTCCCTGAGTGCAGCCATCTTTTGTAGATATGTGTATACTGACTTTGTATACAAGTTGTGTCCTTAAGCCGCTAAGTATGGCAACATTCTATGCAAGCTTTGCAGGTTTAGGCACCAGTTGCCAGTTCTTTCAGATTTAATGAAGCTTCTCAGTATGTTGATCATTGTCATGTACTGCATCCAGAGCACTGAAGTTCTGTTGTCTTTCAGAGTAACAAGCTCATCTTTAAGTTTAGCAGCCACTCTTTGCAGAACCTCGTTGCTCTCTATGTCTTGGGCAGTTGTTTTCCCAGCTAGTAGCTCCTACATCAGAGTTCCTAAAGTCTGGAGATCACTGTGCAATTCAAGTTTGTCTTCTTGGTTGTCGATATGGGCGTCAGGATTTTCACCACTTGAACTATCTTCACAGGGCTGCATCTCAACTCCTTTGGTTTCATCCGTCAAAGAAGTTACATCAACTTGATATGCTCTAGCTGTCAGGAGAGTGTTGAGGGCTGAATCGACTAAGAGATGACCTCGCATTGCTCTTGCTACAGCTTTACCAGACAGCATGTGACCGACTGAGTTCGGGGCATAGACCACTTCAAGCACTTCCTGAAGTCCAGATCCAGACATTAAATGTCCAATGGAACCCAAGAAGCTCATTTGGGTATGAAACGCTCCGAGACGCACAACAATTGATCGGACGTCGCTGTTTGGTGGTTCACTTTCTACAATGGTGTGTGCCTTCCACCAGAGAGGCTGATCAAATGTGATTACGGGGGTGGTATTGTACCGCTTTGCATGCGATGAAACAAATACTAGTGTCGAGTATATACAGGAAAGGTCATTTGGATTCATGTCTATCATGGGCATAAATACTACCGAGGCTTTCCCTGGATGGTTTCCATCTGCAATCATTTGCATGTATCCATTTCATAGAGGTCTTGATATTTGAGCTGTCGGTGATACTTTCCACAGAAAGTCGGATTGGAGATATGGCTCTTTCACATCTGGTTTCTCCAAGACTTCGTAAGACATGTTGTACATTGCTTCTCTCTCTGATGGATATGGGTGAATGTTTATCTTTCCGAGGGCAACTACATCTTTCAAAGGGATGTCCTTTCTAGGAATGTTTCTTTCAGCTTTCAGATAGGGTGTTACAGCTGCGATTATACCCATTCCATGAAACGTGTTCTTGCCATCTAGAGTGGCAATGTCATGGTCTGCATTGTCTCCCATGTACTGATGGAAATGTCCTGGAAAGTACTCAGGAAAGCTAGTCCCTTGGGCAGCTGCAGAACTGCGCTGGAACTTCTGTACTTCTGCATAAGAACAACAGAAACCATGTGCATGCAAGGAATCGATCAGGAATCGGGAATCAAAACTATTGTGCATCTGGATTCCCAGACCGATTTGTAGAGGAGCCATGAGTGCTCTTGGACGTGTTGCTTGCATGATGGCTTGACCTATCGATGCTATCTTCTTCGACTTGTAGCCCACGAAGAGCTCTGTAAGGAAGGTCTGTAACGAGTCAGGGACGAAACTCAGGTTATCTTGGATGGATGCCATGGCACTTGTTGCTGGATAGACATCTCTCGACTGGTTAATTTCTTTGATGTCATTTTTTATCAGTTTAGTTGCTGTTTTGATTATTTCTTTGTGTTTGTCACAATCTTGTTGTTGTGACCTCCAGTGAAAATCGTGCAATATTTGAGAAACAGTGCTTTTCAGAGTGACAACATTACACTTCCCATCACTTTTTATGATGACAATCTGGTCTCCAAAGTGTTCCTTCAATTCATTCTTCATGCGAGTGTATCCATAGGCAACGCTCTTATCATCACAGTATTCTTTAATTTTTTCAATTAAGTCTGTTATGGTTTTCTGTTCATCATCATTTTCCTCTAAGTATTCTGTAGCTTTCAAGAAGGCTTGTCTTGCTGTTCCCTGCTTTGGTCTTCCAGCGCGCTCACTCCTTTTAACCCGCTTGAATGGTTTTCCATCACTGCTTTGAAATATTTGGGGAATCTGCTTCCCTGTCCTGAAGTTGGTTGAACAAAGGTTATGATATAGTGCATCGGCAGCATGGAGGTCATTAACAAATAATACACGATCTCTGACGACGTCTACCCAAGGACCCTCATACTCCTCACATGCTTTGAGAATCATTTTCTGCATGTTGATGGATCGAACTGGAATGAGTTTTCGGGCATCCTGTCGACCACCTGAACTATCTCCACAGCCACAAAATATACAATGTTCTTTGTAGACGAATACTGGTTTCGAAGATCGGAGGCTAGCAGAAGATTGATGAAAATCTGCCTCATTGGCTGATCTTTTTTTGTCTCTTTCAATAACATGGGGGTTTGTGTAATCATTGCGACATTTGATATGAACTGTCTGACCAACAGATACGGACACAGTATCCTGACGTAGCGTACAGGCCCTCACGATACTGTCACATCCTTTCTGAGATAATGTCACCGTCTGTTGACCATCAGCGAGAGGTTGCTCACAAAACACACTTATCCATGATAGCTAGTCATAGATCTGAAATTAAAAGAAAAGTCACATATTATATTTTATATAACCAAGGTGACAAACATCAACATGTAGATTATCTAAGAAACAGATGTACAAATATTGTTGCAATATAAAATTAAACGATGAGATAGACAAGTAGAGAACCACGATTTGTCTTTAATGAAAAGTTGCTGACTCAGCATTTTAGAAAATGCCTTTGCAAAACAATGTTCCCACAGATAGATTTTCCTAGACTTTTAGAATGTTATTCCTATACTAACACACACTAAAATAAAACAGAGAGAAAAACTATTGCAATTAGTGGTGGGTATATCCATATCTTTACTGGACTACAACAGAATGAGAACAACTTCTACTGGGAAATTAATAGTAAAGAACGAAGTTGAGAAATATATATACTACTGATGCTTTAACTATTTTTATTTGTGTAACCTATATTATTTCCACCTCCTCAAAATATATACTACTGATGCTTTACCTATTTTTTTTTTCTGTAACCTATATTATTTCCACCTCCTCAAAATGAATTTCTATACTTCTTTGGAATTGCCAATTGTCTTACATTGTACCACTTTCTCTGGAAATGTGTTACACTCGATGACGACACTGTAGGTTAAGAAGTGCTTTGTGACATCGAGAGAGAGAGAGAGAGAGAGAGAGAGAGAGAGAGAGAGAGAGAGAGAAGAGGGAAATAGGAAACATGCAGTATTTCTTACATTGCTATTTTTCGAATACAAATAGAGTACAGCTCCTAGAGGGGAAATAATGCTCTTAAGAGTGGAGATAGCTGCTTTTTCTCTCTTATGCTTAGTCCCATTAGCTTTGAGATTTTAAGACATTCGTTCCAATAATTTGGCAATTTGATGACCTTTTGTGCCATTTAGGTGTCGATTTCTTCCTTGCGAGTGATAGCGAGCCTGTAATTCTAGGAGAAACCGGCCTTCGGCCTGGAAAATTTTCTGCCGAAAAATTTACAAATTTATCTTGAAGGGTGGTCTAGCAGGTATTTCTTAAGCTTGATGGATGTCTAGCGTGGTTACTATAAAATAAATATATATATGAATAAATAGAAAAACAAATAAGAACTACCCCCATAAATTACAGATACTACCGACTCATTTGAAATATGTTGAAGTGTTCAGAGCGAGTGTGAAGTAACAGAGCATAAAGGAGCAACGGTTAATATGTTGAAGTGTTCAGAGCGAGTGTGAAGTTACAGAGCATAAAGGAGCAACGGTTAATATGTTGAAGTGTTCAGAGCGAGTGTGAAGTTACAGAGCATAAAGGAGCAACGGTTAATATGTTGAAGTGTTCAGAGCAAGTGTGAAGTTACAGAGCATAAAGGAGCAACGGTTAATATGTTGAAGTGTTCAGAGCGAGTGTGAAGTTACAGAGCATAAAGGAGCAACGGTTAATATGTTGAAGTGTTCAGAGCGAGTGTGAATTTACAGAGCATAAAGGAGCAACGGTTAATATGTTGAAGTGTTCAGAGCGAGTGTGAAGTTACAGAGCATAAAGGAGCAACGGATAATATGTTGAAGTGTTCAGAGCGTGTGTGAAGTTACAGAGCATAAAGGAGCAACGGTTAATATGTTGAAGTGTTCAGAGCGAGTGTGAAGTTACAGAGCATAAAGGAGCAACGGTTAATATGTTGAAGTGTTCAGAGCGAGTGTGAAGTTACAGAGCATAAAGGAGCAACGGTTAATATGTTGAAGTGTTCAGAGCGAGTGTGAAGTTACAGAGCATAAAGGAGCAACGGTTAATATGTTGAAGTGTTCAGAGCGAGTGTGAAGTTACAGAGCATAAAGGAGCAACGGTTAATATGTTGAAGTGTTCAGAGCGAGTGTGAAGTTACAGAGCATAAAGGAGCAACGGTTAATATGTTGAAGTGTTCAGAGCGAGTGTGAAGTTACAGAGCATAAAGGAGCAACGGTAATATGTTGAAGTGTTCAGAGCGAGTGTGAAGTTACAGAGCATAAAGGAGCAACGGTTAATATGTTGAAGTGTTCAGAGCGAGTGTGAAGTTACAGAGCATAAAGGAGCAACGGTTAATATGTTGAAGTGTTGAGCAAGTGTGAAGTTACAGAGCATAAAGGAGCAACGGTTAATATGTTGAAGTGTTCAGAGCGAGTGTGAAGTTACAGAGCATAAAGGAGCAACGGTTAATATGTTGAAGTGTTCAGAGCGAGTGTGAAGTTACAGAGCATAAAGGAGCAACGGTTAATATGTTGAAGTGTTCAGAGCGAGTGTGAAGTTACAGAGCATAAAGGAGCAACGGTTAATATGTTGAAGTGTTCAGAGCGAGTGTGAAGTTACAGAGCATAAAGGAGCAACGGTTAATATGTTGAAGTGTTCAGAGCGAGTGTGAAGTTACAGAGCATAAAGGAGCAACGGTTAATATGTTGAAGTGTTCAGAGCGAGTGTGAATTTACAGAGCATAAAGGAGCAACGGTTAATATGTTGAAGTGTTCAGAGCGAGTGTGAAGTTACAGAGCATAAAGGAGCAACGGTTAATATGTTGAAGTGTTCAGAGCGAGTGTGAAGTTACAGAGCATAAAGGAGCAACGGTTAATATGTTGAAGTGTTGAGAGCGAGTGTGAAGTTACAGAGCATAAAGGAGCAACGGTTAATATGTTGAAGTGTTCAGAGCGAGTGTGAATTACAGAGCATAAAGGAGCAACGGTTAATATGTTGAAGTGTTCAGAGCGAGTGTGAAGTTACAGAGCATAAAGGAGCAACGGTTAATATGTTGAAGTGTTGAGAGCGAGTGTGAAGTTACAGAGCATAAAGGAGCAACGGTTAATATGTTGAAGTGTTCAGAGCGAGTGTGAAGTTACAGAGCATAAAGGAGCAACGGTTAATATGTTGAAGTGTTCAGAGCGAGTGTGAAGTTACAGAGCATAAAGGAGCAACGGTTAATATGTTGAAGTGTTCAGAGCGAGTGTGAAGTTACAGAGCATAAAGGAGCAACGGTTAATATGTTGAAGTGTTCAGAGCGAGTGTGAAGTTACAGAGCATAAAGGAGCAACGGTTAATATGTTGAAGTGTTCAGAGCGAGTGTGAAGTTACAGAGCATAAAGGAGCAACGGTTAATATGTTGAAGTGTTCAGAGCGAGTGTGAAGTTACAGAGCATAAAGGAGCAACGGTTAATATGTTGAAGTGTTCAGAGCGAGTGTGAAGTTACAGAGCATAAAGGAGCAACGGTTAATATGTTGAAGTGTTCAGAGCGAGTGTGAAGTTACAGAGCATAAAGGAACGGTTAATATGTTGAAGTGTTCAGAGCGAGTGTGAAGTTACAGAGCATAAAGGAGCAACGGTTAATATGTTGAAGTGTTCAGAGCGAGTGTGAAGTTACAGAGCATAAAGGAGCAACGGTTAATATGTTGAAGTGTTCAGAGCGAGTGTGAAGTTACAGAGCATAAAGGAGCAACGGTTAATATGTTGAAGTGTTCAGAGCGAGTGTGAAGTTACAGAGCATAAAGGAGCAACGGTTAATATGTTGAAGTGTTCAGAGCGAGTGTGAAGTTACAGAGCATAAAGGAACAACGGTTAATATGTTGAAGTGTTCAGAGCGAGTGTGAAGTTACAGAGCATAAAGGAGCAACGGTTGATATTGTTACGGCTGGATCGGCAATACATATTCGGGATTCTTGATCGTAGGACAGAAATGGCTTAAGTGACAACGACACGCTCGATTCCAGTCCCAAATACTATATGCTCCAGACAACAAAAGCACCAACGCCCTACAGAGTTATCGTCTACGGTAACGAGGTACCTTAACTCGGCGAAAGTGTACAACAGGGGTAGGCTATGAGGCTAAACTCCCTCAGACATTTATAGGTTACGTTATTACTAAAGAAATACAATACTCAAGAAACTACGTTAATATTAAGCCTCTAATAATGTAGAATAGAAGCAGGCTAAAGGTATGACAGTGAAATGCTAAATGACAAATGTACACGCCTACTTGAAAGCGCGTGCACTACACTAACTGTCCCCTACTAACATGCACTAGCATGTAGCATACAAGATGTTCATGATCCAGTAGATACCTAATAATACACATGGGAGGAACATAAACAGTAGTCACTTATTATAATAATGAATCTATACTTGGAATAACTAAAAGGTTGCAGGCAACAGTACTGCGCCGGTAGCCTACTACCGCATAGGCTACTTCGCTTCTCTCACTCTGTCTCCCCTCCGAGTCCGTATGCGCCCTACGCAACAGAACTCCGGACACAGCAGCAAAACGACAGTGCAGTTAATTGATACATGAAAGTATTAATAGTGTTGTCTTGTGTGTGAGTAATGTGTATTGTAAAGTGTTATAGATATATACTTAAAGAGAGCTGCAATGCATAGTAAAATAAAGATATATCCCACTCATCATCCCCATGTGTTCTAGCTAGCAGGCCAAGTCACAGGAACAACGAGTCCCAGCACCGAAAGCGAGAACCCAGGAGAAGACTGTAGAGAACACAAGGACAGATAAATTACGTTACTCTACTATACCGGCACTACGAGCGAGCTGTAGTCTCGGGTGCTACACTCGCTCCTGGCTCGGTATGCAAATCAAGGCTAAGTCCTCGTCCCTCTACAGACAACTCCTGGGCATGGTCGGGCTCTTACACATGGCACCAGTCTAGTCACAAATGGGATGATGAGCAGGGCATATAACTCGTGAACATGTAGAACGTTCACCAACTATCCTCATCAAGAAGATCGCTGTTCACATTAACCCCTTAAATCTAATACATGTAAATATATGCTTGTCCTAAGAGTAATACGAGAGGTGAGTGCTGAAACTCCTTTAGGACCTCAAGGGAAGGTTATGCATTTAAATAGAGAGAAGAATGAAATGAGAGTAATGTCGTCAGAGAGAAAGAGTGCAACCGTGAGAAGTGGGGAGAGAGAGCAAGGGATGTTAGAATCTCAAAGGTTCTAGGCAACCTAGTCCAGGAACACACAGCCAACCTCCAGGCAGTGTGCTGTACGACAACATGGGCCCAGCCCAGGCAGGCAACAATGGACTACCAACCCTATCGCGCCTAGCTATAAGGGCAAGGCTGCCAACCAGTCCATACGTCTGGCAACCACCCGGCCGGCAGCGCGGCGTGTTGCTACCCTCTTGCTCTGAAGCCCAACTCACTCTCTCTCTCTGAATTCCCATTATCCTATCTATCAACTTCTCTATTGATACTACATATTAAATGGAAGGTCTCGACATGGCTTAAAACAAAACCCACCACTGGTTAGCACATGACGAGACCTTTGCAGAGATACAAAGAACATAGTTATAAGTTGTCACACTCAATATACATAGCGGCTGACGGTAGCCAGATCACGGGCGGTACAGTGGAGTACCAAGGAGTACAATCAGGTTGCGTTGCCCAGCACTGGGGTGCGTCACAGCCCCCCCAAGATTTTAGATAATCGACCTTAGAAGCATTATCAAAATCTGACAGGCAACCAACCGACCTGCTACCCTTAGCTGCCACTAATTGCAAAAGGTGCACAACAACTGAAGTGTGAATTATACATAAAACACAATATCGCATTCATCATGCTACAACAATAAAGAGTTACAAAACTAAAAAAAAGAAAGAGTTTTCTCGTTTATTTTATTGTTTTATAATCTTTTTGGACGGCGTTATGATAGCCTAATTTTACTCCTGCTCAACCCACACACCGTGCACGACTATCTTGGATCATCAACCCTTGATAGACAATCTGCTATCACGTTCTCACTCCCGGCAATATGCTGAATGTTGAGATTATACTCTTGGAGCATTAGGGACCACCTGGTCAACCGCATATTCCGATTGTGAAACTGATTTAGGAATTTCAAGGGATGATGGTCCGTATAAATCGTCACTACCGGGCCGTAGGCTGGAACATAAACTTCGAAATGTTTGAGCGACAAAACGATAGCCAGAAGCTCCTTCTCTATAGTCGAGTAATTCCTTTGTGCCGAATTAAACTTGCGAGAAAAGAAGCTCACTGGGTGTTCCAAGCCCTCGGAATCAGTCTGCAGTAACACTGCCCCGGCACCCACACCGCTGGCATCAGTCGCCAGCTGAAAACTCCTGGAGAAGTCTGGGGCCCTCAAAATCGGATGTGTACACAGCAGGTGCTTGACTAGGTCGAAAGCCCTCTGACACTCCGCAGCCCAACAGAACTTCACTGACTTCGACAGTAGATCAGTTAACGGTGCTAAGACAGTAGAGTATCCCCGGATGAAGCGCCTATAATAGCCTATCATACCTAGGAACCGCATGACCTGGCGCTTAGTGGTGGGCCTGGGAAACATATTGATAGCCTGTATCTTGCTCAGGGGGGGGCACACCCGGCCTAACCCGACCACAAAGCCAAGATACTGCACAGTAGCCTTTACAAACTCGCACTTCCTCAGGTTCACCACCAGCCCAGCATCGTGCAACTTCCTAAACAGGGTCTCTAAGTGCCTTAGGTGATTTTCAAAATCGTCATCATATACTATCACGTCATCAAGGTAGACCGTGCAGTTAGGGATTTCGTCACAAATATCGTTCATCAGGTTTTGAAACGTGGCAGGTGCGTTCTTAAGCCCATAAGGCATTACGTTACATTGGTAGGTCTTGCCATCTACCACAAAACCACAAACTTGCTTAGCTCGGTCCGACAGGGGTACTTGCCAGTAGCCTTTTACAAGATCAATTTTAGTAAGGTACTTTGCATTCCCTATCTTGTCCACGCTGTCGTCAACTCGAGGCAAAGGGTAAGGGTTGGTGGTGGTCAAGCCATTTAGCCTACGAAAATCTATGCAGAACCGCACCTTGCCGTCAGGTTTTGGCTGCAACGTGACGGGTGATGTCCACTTCACATAACCTTCAGTGATCATCCCTCTCTCAACCATGTACTTTAACTCCTCCCGTAAAGCTGGCAACTTTACCGGGGGCACACGGTAGGGCACTGACTTGAAGGGCACATTATCACCGACGTCCACGTCGTGCGTTACCTGAGTAGTGAGACCTGGGTGTTCGGCGAAAACAGAGGGGTATGACCTGAACAGGCCTAGGACAGCAACACCCTGGTGCTCAGGCAGGTGACTTACAGCTTGCCTAGCCTCTTGTTCAGTATTCCCCGCCCACTGTTCCGCGGAAATGACACAGTCCCAGCTATCCTCCTCAGCAGCATGACTGTCCCCACCTCCTTCTCCACCCTGGCCACTGCAGGCCAGCACAGGGACAGTGAGAGGCTCTGAGGGGCGTCTCACATACTCTTTCATGAGGTTAACATGACATAACTGATGTTTTTTCCTACGGTCAGGTGTTGCAACGAGATAATCAAGGTCGGACAGTTTCTTAGCCACCACATACGGCCCAATGAACTTGGCAGAAAGGGGGTGTCCAGGCAAAGGTAAAAGCAACATTACCTCCTGACCCACCGAAAACTCCCGAAGCTTCACCTTGGCGTCATACTGGTGCTTCATGACCGCCTGTGCATTAACCAAGTTATTACCTGCCGCTGCCATGCAACCTATAAGTCTCTCCCGGCTCGCATCCCCATCTTCCTCCAACTCTATGGCACCATTGCTATAACGAGCTAGGCTAGCGTCTTGCAGCTGCTGCTCACTTATGTCCCCGGGCGTCAATGCATCAAGATGGTTTTGTAATAAGACATTACCCCGGCTAGTAGGCTCTACTGCCTTAGTGGCTCTCGCTACAGCTCTTGCCTCACGCGAAGTCTTACCCAACTCTGCCTTGTTACACACCATCTCTGGGCCAGAGTCAACTCCCGTGTTTATTATAGGTCCAAGTACCGAATCACCGAGAAGTGCAGCAGAATCAATGTCCCTTTTCCTGCCCTTAGCAACCTTCTCCTGATCCTTCCTCCACTGTCCCCGAGGTTGAGTGCTAGGCTGTGCAGGAGCCGCAGAGCGAGATCGGGTTACCACACAGGCCATCTCATCCTGTTGGCACCTCCCAACCCATTCCCGATTCTCACCATCCACGTCGGCCGCCCTCTCGGCAACGACTAAGGGTGGAGTCCCGGAAGTGGGCACCGCAAAGTCGTTGCCGAGAAGAAGGTCGACGCCCTCAACTGGCAAACACTCAACGATCCCTACATCCAGCTCCCTGCACACCTCTCCCACTCTCAACTCCAACCTCACAAGGGGGTATGACCTCGTAGCATTTATACCCTGCACCACAACAACTCTGGCCGCATTTATCGGTTTCCCTGTGAAGTTCCTCAACAAAGTTTGCGAAGCCCCCGTATCCCTCAACAAGTCAACCCTCCGTAGTTCACTCCCCCAGCTCAGAAACCCGTGTCCCCGATGGCTACAGAAAGTGTCCCGGACAGGTGTCGCGCCTTCCGTACACTTCTTTACCGCGTGTGCCTCAGCTGCTGACAACCTACCCCGGGCAGTTGCTGCAGCCTTCAGAGACACACCGATACTGTGAACCAATGACACCGGCTTAGCGGGAGTGTTACTAGGGCACTCACGTGAATAATGGCCTAGCTTCTGACATTTGTAACATTTCACATCCCCAATGGGCTTCTTCCCTTGTGCGGGCGAAGAAGGGGCCTGACCTTTAGTAAACGGGAGAGGCTTGTGTTTGTAGGTGTTATTAGGTGCAATGCTTTTAGTGTGGTTATGTGTGTCATAGGATTTGTTATTATCGAAAACTCTGGTGGGTGGGATATAGCGCCCCTTCTGCCCTGACTCAGCCCTCTGAGCGGCACCGCAACCACGAATCAATGATAATCTGAGGTCTGCCATCTTGGCAGCCTCCTCTACTGTCTTGGGACATTTTTCCTTAATGTTCAGCGTTAGATCGGTTCCAGTACATTTGTAAAACTGTTCCAGATAGAAAAGTTGCTTAATTTCCTCAGCCGACTCTGCGTGCTCGGACCGAAACCAGTTATTACATGCATCTGTTAAGTCCCGTGCGTGCTCCATAAAACTGACGTCGCTCTTCTTATTCACGCCACGGAACTTCAATCTATAAGTTTCGGGTTGCAGTTCGTAGGCCCGGAGCACAGCCTCCTTCACCAGTCCATACACGACACTCTCATCCAGTGACAGTGCATCGTAGGCTTTCAACCCCTTACCCACTAGACGTGATGAAACTAATGCTGCCCATTTAACCTCCGGCCAGTCATACTCACGACACTTCTTTTCGAAACGAGCAAAAAACTCAGTCACTGCTGTCTCATCAAATGCGGGTACTAACTTAATTAAATGCGAAAGTGAGTCTGTAACCCGGTGCCCACCACCGAGATGACGCCCCGTGGTCTCTACTCTAGACTTCTCGACATCCATTTCAGCCTGGTACCTGGTTGCATCCTGATTGGCTTGGATTCTAGCAACCTCTATGCGTTCTATACTAGCCTGTTGTATCTGAGTCTCCTGCAGCTTAAACTTAGCTAGTTCTAGCTGAAATAACATCTCAGGAGACAGGCCTGGGGGGGGAGAGCACAAAATGGGGGATCCACACCGAGACGTGTTTACGGGTAAGCCAGCTTGCCATTGAGAACCCTCCTGCTGCATCGTGCTAAGACTCGCTGGCTGAGGGCCCAGCTCAGGGGTAGAGTGGAATGGAGGCTTGGAGGGAACCCCCCAAGACCCCACTCCACCCCCCGCCCCATCGCCATCACCCAACAAACATGCCACCAAATTCTTCTTGGGCCAACTGTCAGGACAGTCCCGCCCCAAAACCGTGGCTAAACAGCGAAGACCGTAACAATCAATAGCCTGCAGGCGCTGTTCGGTCAAAGGTGTCTGCAAAAATGCCCGGGCATCCCTCTCTCCACTTATAACACTCCCCTCCCTAAATATCTGCTGTACTTGCTGGTCACTAGGCTGTACCGTGTTATCCTCCCCCGTAAATGATGAGTCATTAGACATAGTGCTGGTTATACAATTGCTGTTCATAAACAAAAAAAAGTGCTTATTACTAATTGCAGTCTCGACTCACAAAATGTTAAAGATGCTTGAATGACTCTACTCTAGACACCTAACGAAACAATCTGCAAGTCCACCAATACAATAATGACACAATAAAAATTCCTCCAATATGCAAGAAAATTCTAGCCAGCTCTACTAGGTAGCATAGAATAGTTCTCCAAAAAACATGTGATAGGATACTACTGAATCTTGTGCAAGGTCGCCATTTTGTTACGGCTGGATCGGCAATACATATTCGGGATTCTTGATCGTAGGACAGAAATGGCTTAAGTGACAACGACACGCTCGATTCCAGTCCCAAATACTATATGCTCCAGACAACAAAAGCACCAACGCCCTACAGAGTTATCGTCTACGGTAACGAGGTACCTTAACTCGGCGAAAGTGTACAACAGGGGTAGGCTATGAGGCTAAACTCCCTCAGACATTTATAGGTTACGTTATTACTAAAGAAATGCAATACTCAAGAAACTACGTTAATATTAAGCCTCTAATAATGTAGAATAGAAGCAGGCTAAAGGTATGACAGTGAAATGCTAAATGACAAATGTACACGCCTACTTGAAAGCGCGTGCACTACACTAACTGTCCCCTACTAACATGCACTAGCATGTAGCATACAAGATGTTCATGATCCAGTAGATACCTAATAATACACATGGGAGGAACATAAACAGTAGTCACTTATTATAATAATGAATCTATACTTGGAATAACTAAAAGGTTGCAGGCAACAGTACTGCGCCGGTAGCCTACTACCGCATAGGCTACTTCGCTTCTCTCACTCTGTCTCCCCTCCGAGTCCGTATGCGCCCTACGCAACAGAACTCCGGACACAGCAGCAAAACGACAGTGCAGTTAATTGATACATGAAAGTATTAATAGTGTTGTCTTGTGTGTGAGTAATGTGTATTGTAAAGTGTTATAGATATATACTTAAAGAGAGCTGCAATGCATAGTAAAATAAAGATATATCCCACTCATCATCCCCATGTGTTCTAGCTAGCAGGCCAAGTCACAGGAACAACGAGTCCCAGCACCGAAAGCGAGAACCCAGGAGAAGACTGTAGAGAACACAAGGACAGATAAATTACGTTACTCTACTATACCGGCACTACGAGCGAGCTGTAGTCTCGGGTGCTACACTCGCTCCTGGCTCGGTATGCAAATCAAGGCTAAGTCCTCGTCCCTCTACAGACAACTCCTGGGCATGGTCGGGCTCTTACACATGGCACCAGTCTAGTCACAAATGGGATGATGAGCAGGGCATATAACTCGTGAACATGTAGAACGTTCACCAACTATCCTCATCAAGAAGATCGCTGTTCACATTAACCCCTTAAATCTAATACATGTAAATATATGCTTGTCCTAAGAGTAATACGAGAGGTGAGTGCTGAAACTCCTTTAGGACCTCAAGGGAAGGTTATGCATTTAAATAGAGAGAAGAATGAAATGAGAGTAATGTCGTCAGAGAGAAAGAGTGCAACCGTGAGAAGTGGGGAGAGAGAGCAAGGGATGTTAGAATCTCAAAGGTTCTAGGCAACCTAGTCCAGGAACACACAGCCAACCTCCAGGCAGTGTGCTGTACGACAACATGGGCCCAGCCCAGGCAGGCAACAATGGACTACCAACCCTATCGCGCCTAGCTATAAGGGCAAGGCTGCCAACCAGTCCATACGTCTGGCAACCACCCGGCCGGCAGCGCGGCGTGTTGCTACCCTCTTGCTCTGAAGCCCAACTCACTCTCTCTCTCTGAATTCCCATTATCCTATCTATCAACTTCTCTATTGATACTACATATTAAATGGAAGGTCTCGACATGGCTTAAAACAAAACCCACCACTGGTTAGCACATGACGAGACCTTTGCAGAGATACAAAGAACATAGTTATAAGTTGTCACACTCAATATACATAGCGGCTGACGGTAGCCAGATCACGGGCGGTACAGTGGAGTACCAAGGAGTACAATCAGGTTGCGTTGCCCAGCACTGGGGTGCGTCACAGCCCCCCCAAGATTTTAGATAATCGACCTTAGAAGCATTATCAAAATCTGACAGGCAACCAACCGACCTGCTACCCTTAGCTGCCACTAATTGCAAAAGGTGCACAACAACTGAAGTGTGAATTATACATAAAACACAATATCGCATTCATCATGCTACAACAATAAAGAGTTACAAAACTAAAAAAAAGAAAGAGTTTTCTCGTTTATTTTATTGTTTTATAATCTTTTTGGACGGCGTTATGATAGCCTAATTTTACTCCTGCTCAACCCACACACCGTGCACGACTATCTTGGATCATCAACCCTTGATAGACAATCTGCTATCACGTTCTCACTCCCGGCAATATGCTGAATGTTGAGATTATACTCTTGGAGCATTAGGGACCACCTGGTCAACCGCATATTCCGATTGTGAAACTGATTTAGGAATTTCAAGGGATGATGGTCCGTATAAATCGTCACTACCGGGCCGTAGGCTGGAACATAAACTTCGAAATGTTTGAGCGACAAAACGATAGCCAGAAGCTCCTTCTCTATAGTCGAGTAATTCCTTTGTGCCGAATTAAACTTGCGAGAAAAGAAGCTCACTGGGTGTTCCAAGCCCTCGGAATCAGTCTGCAGTAACACTGCCCCGGCACCCACACCGCTGGCATCAGTCGCCAGCTGAAAAACTCCTGGAGAAGTCTGGGGCCCACAAAATCGGATGTGTACACAGCAGGTGCTTGACTAGGTCGAAAGCCCTCTGACACTCCGCAGCCCAACAGAACTTCACTGACTTCGACAGTAGATCAGTTAACGGTGCTAAGACAGTAGAGTATCCCCGGATGAAGCGCCTATAATAGCCTATCATACCTAGGAACCGCATGACCTGGCGCTTAGTGGTGGGCCTGGGAAACATATTGATAGCCTGTATCTTGCTCAGGGGGGGGCACACCCGGCCTAACCCCGACACAAAGCCAAGATACTGCACAGTAGCCTTTACAAACTCGCACTTCCTCAGGTTCACCACCAGCCCAGCATCGTGCAACTTCCTAAACAGGGTCTCTAAGTGCCTTAGGTGATTTTCAAAATCGTCATCATATACTATCACGTCATCAAGGTAGACCGTGCAGTTAGGGATTTCGTCACAAATATCGTTCATCAGGTTTTGAAACGTGGCAGGTGCGTTCTTAAGCCCATAAGGCATTACGTTACATTGGTAGGTCTTGCCATCTACCACAAAACCACAAACTTGCTTAGCTCGGTCCGACAGGGGTACTTGCCAGTAGCCTTTTACAAGATCAATTTTAGTAAGGTACTTTGCATTCCCTATCTTGTCCACGCTGTCGTCAACTCGAGGCAAAGGGTAAGGGTTGGTGGTGGTCAAGCCATTTAGCCTACGAAAATCTATGCAGAACCGCACCTTGCCGTCAGGTTTTGGCTGCAACGTGACGGGTGATGTCCACTTCACATAACCTTCAGTGATCATCCCTCTCTCAACCATGTACTTTAACACCTTACGAGCGGCCTATGCGGTTTATTATATGTACCGCACAGCGGGGTGTTTTTAGCCAAAATAGGGCTGTTTACGTGATCATTTTCATGCCTAAATAAGACCCAGAACGTAAAACAAGTACCTATCCCTGAAAGGGCATAAACAGAGCTTTCGAATGACACCATAACGATCCTTGTATGATGGATAGTTTTCTTGCAATAACCGTGCAACGCGAGTGCAAAAAGCAGGTAATTCGGTAGTTTCGGTACATAATTGAGTATGTAGCGAGTGAGAGAGGGAGGAGGGAGCCTCTTGTGTCAGTAGGTTCGCCGCGGTGGTCTGGAGCAGTCATACGCTCGCTAGTCTCCTGCCACCACTTGTCTCTCTCTCTCAGCCACATTACGTGCTGAAATTGCCACTCGACCTATGTCGAGCGCCGCCACATAGTCCAGCTTTTTTTAACTCGACTTATGTTGCTCGCCGCTAATTAAGGGTTAACTCCTCCCGTAAAGCTGGCAACTTTACCGGGGGCACACGGTAGGGCACTGACTTGAAGGGCACATTATCACCGACGTCCACGTCGTGCGTTACCTGAGTAGTGAGACCTGGGTGTTCGGCGAAAACAGAGGGGTATGACCTGAACAGGCCTAGGACAGCAACACCCTGGTGCTCAGGCAGGTGACTTACAGCTTGCCTAGCCTCTTGTTCAGTATTCCCCGCCCACTGTTCCGCGGAAATGACACAGTCCCAGCTATCCTCCTCAGCAGCATGACTGTCCCCACCTCCTTCTCCACCCTGGCCACTGCAGGCCAGCACAGGGACAGTGAGAGGCTCTGAGGGGCGTCTCACATACTCTTTCATGAGGTTAACATGACATAACTGATGTTTTTTCCTACGGTCAGGTGTTGCAACGAGATAATCAAGGTCGGACAGTTTCTTAGCCACCACATACGGCCCAATGAACTTGGCAGAAAGGGGGTGTCCAGGCAAAGGTAAAAGCAACATTACCTCCTGACCCACCGAAAACTCCCGAAGCTTCACCTTGGCGTCATACTGGTGCTTCATGACCCGCCTGTGCATTAACCAAGTTATTACCTGCCGCTGCCATGCAACCTATAAGTCTCTCCCGGCTCGCATCCCCATCTTCCTCCAACTCTATGGCACCATTGCTATAACGAGCTAGGCTAGCGTCTTGCAGCTGCTGCTCACTTATGTCCCCGGGCGTCAATGCATCAAGATGGTTTTGTAATAAGACATTACCCCGGCTAGTAGGCTCTACTGCCTTAGTGGCTCTCGCTACAGCTCTTGCCTCACGCGAAGTCTTACCCAACTCTGCCTTGTTACACACCATCTCTGGGCCAGAGTCAACTCCCGTGTTTATTATAGGTCCAAGTACCGAATCACCGAGAAGTGCAGCAGAATCAATGTCCCTTTTCCTGCCCTTAGCAACCTTCTCCTGATCCTTCCTCCACTGTCCCCGAGGTTGAGTGCTAGGCTGTGCAGGAGCCGCAGAGCGAGATCGGGTTACCACACAGGCCATCTCATCCTGTTGGCACCTCCCAACCCATTCCCGATTCTCACCATCCACGTCGGCCGCCCTCTCGGCAACGACTAAGGGTGGAGTCCCGGAAGTGGGCACCGCAAAGTCGTTGCCGAGAAGAAGGTCGACGCCCTCAACTGGCAAACACTCAACGATCCCTACATCCAGCTCCCTGCACACCTCTCCCACTCTCAACTCCAACCTCACAAGGGGGTATGACCTCGTAGCATTTATACCCTGCACCACAACAACTCTGGCCGCATTTATCGGTTTCCCTGTGAAGTTCCTCAACAAAGTTTGCGAAGCCCCCGTATCCCTCAACAAGTCAACCCTCCGTAGTTCACTCCCCCAGCTCAGAAACCCGTGTCCCCGATGGCTACAGAAAGTGTCCCGGACAGGTGTCGCGCCTTCCGTACACTTCTTTACCGCGTGTGCCTCAGCTGCTGACAACCTACCCCGGGCAGTTGCTGCAGCCTTCAGAGACACACCGATACTGTGAACCAATGACACCGGCTTAGCGGGAGTGTTACTAGGGCACTCACGTGAATAATGGCCTAGCTTCTGACATTTGTAACATTTCACATCCCCAATGGGCTTCTTCCCTTGTGCGGGCGAAGAAGGGGCCTGACCTTTAGTAAACGGGAGAGGCTTGTGTTTGTAGGTGTTATTAGGTGCAATGCTTTTAGTGTGGTTATGTGTGTCATAGGATTTGTTATTATCGAAAACTCTGGTGGGTGGGATATAGCGCCCCTTCTGCCCTGACTCAGCCCTCTGAGCGGCACCGCAACCACGAATCAATGATAATCTGAGGTCTGCCATCTTGGCAGCCTCCTCTACTGTCTTGGGACATTTTTCCTTAATGTTCAGCGTTAGATCGGTTCCAGTACATTTGTAAAACTGTTCCAGATAGAAAAGTTGCTTAATTTCCTCAGCCGACTCTGCGTGCTCGGACCGAAACCAGTTATTACATGCATCTGTTAAGTCCCGTGCGTGCTCCATAAAACTGACGTCGCTCTTCTTATTCACGCCACGGAACTTCAATCTATAAGTTTCGGGTTGCAGTTCGTAGGCCCGGAGCACAGCCTCCTTCACCAGTCCATACACGACACTCTCATCCAGTGACAGTGCATCGTAGGCTTTCAACCCCTTACCCACTAGACGTGATGAAACTAATGCTGCCCATTTAACCTCCGGCCAGTCATACTCACGACACTTCTTTTCGAAACGAGCAAAAAACTCAGTCACTGCTGTCTCATCAAATGCGGGTACTAACTTAATTAAATGCGAAAGTGAGTCTGTAACCCGGTGCCCACCACCGAGATGACGCCCCGTGGTCTCTACTCTAGACTTCTCGACATCCATTTCAGCCTGGTACCTGGTTGCATCCTGATTGGCTTGGATTCTAGCAACCTCTATGCGTTCTATACTAGCCTGTTGTATCTGAGTCTCCTGCAGCTTAAACTTAGCTAGTTCTAGCTGAAATAACATCTCAGGAGACAGGCCTGGGGGGGGAGAGCACAAAATGGGGGATCCACACCGAGACGTGTTTACGGGTAAGCCAGCTTGCCATTGAGAACCCTCCTGCTGCATCGTGCTAAGACTCGCTGGCTGAGGGCCCAGCTCAGGGGTAGAGTGGAATGGAGGCTTGGAGGGAACCCCCCAAGACCCCACTCCACCCACCGCCCCATCGCCATCACCCAACAAACATGCCACCAAATTCTTCTTGGGCCAACTGTCAGGACAGTCCCGCCCCAAAACCGTGGCTAAACAGCGAAGACCGTAACAATCAATAGCCTGCAGGCGCTGTTCGGTCAAAGGTGTCTGCAAAAATGCCCGGGCATCCCTCTCTCCACTTATAACACTCCCCTCCCTAAATATCTGCTGTACTTGCTGGTCACTAGGCTGTACCGTGTTATCCTCCCCCGTAAATGATGAGTCATTAGACATAGTGCTGGTTATACAATTGCTGTTCATAAACAAAAAAAAGTGCTTATTACTAATTGCAGTCTCGACTCACAAAATGTTAAAGATGCTTGAATGACTCTACTCTAGACACCTAACGAAACAATCTGCAAGTCCACCAATACAATAATGACACAATAAAAATTCCTCCAATATGCAAGAAAATTCTAGCCAGCTCTACTAGGTAGCATAGAATAGTTCTCCAAAAAACATGTGATAGGATACTACTGAATCTTGTGCAAGGTCGCCATTTTGTTACGGCTGGATCGGCAATACATATTCGGGATTCTTGATCGTAGGACAGAAATGGCTTAAGTGACAACGACACGCTCGATTCCAGTCCCAAATACTATATGCTCCAGACAACAAAAGCACCAACGCCCTACAGAGTTATCGTCTACGGTAACGAGGTACCTTAACTCGGCGAAAGTGTACAACAGGGGTAGGCTATGAGGCTAAACTCCCTCAGACATTTATAGGTTACGTTATTACTAAAGAAATGCAATACTCAAGAAACTACGTTAATATTAAGCCTCTAATAATGTAGAATAGAAGCAGGCTAAAGGTATGACAGTGAAATGCTAAATGACAAATGTACACGCCTACTTGAAAGCGCGTGCACTACACTAACTGTCCCCTACTAACATGCACTAGCATGTAGCATACAAGATGTTCATGATCCAGTAGATACCTAATAATACACATGGGAGGAACATAAACAGTAGTCACTTATTATAATAATGAATCTATACTTGGAATAACTAAAAGGTTGCAGGCAACAGTACTGCGCCGGTAGCCTACTACCGCATAGGCTACTTCGCTTCTCTCACTCTGTCTCCCCTCCGAGTCCGTATGCGCCCTACGCAACAGAACTCCGGACACAGCAGCAAAACGACAGTGCAGTTAATTGATACATGAAAGTATTAATAGTGTTGTCTTGTGTGTGAGTAATGTGTATTGTAAAGTGTTATAGATATATACTTAAAGAGAGCTGCAATGCATAGTAAAATAAAGATATATCCCACTCATCATCCCCATGTGTTCTAGCTAGCAGGCCAAGTCACAGGAACAACGAGTCCCAGCACCGAAAGCGAGAACCCAGGAGAAGACTGTAGAGAACACAAGGACAGATAAATTACGTTACTCTACTATACCGGCACTACGAGCGAGCTGTAGTCTCGGGTGCTACACTCGCTCCTGGCTCGGTATGCAAATCAAGGCTAAGTCCTCGTCCCTCTACAGACAACTCCTGGGCATGGTCGGGCTCTTACACATGGCACCAGTCTAGTCACAAATGGGATGATGAGCAGGGCATATAACTCGTGAACATGTAGAACGTTCACCAACTATCCTCATCAAGAAGATCGCTGTTCACATTAACCCCTTAAATCTAATACATGTAAATATATGCTTGTCCTAAGAGTAATACGAGAGGTGAGTGCTGAAACTCCTTTAGGACCTCAAGGGAAGGTTATGCATTTAAATAGAGAGAAGAATGAAATGAGAGTAATGTCGTCAGAGAGAAAGAGTGCAACCGTGAGAAGTGGGGAGAGAGAGCAAGGGATGTTAGAATCTCAAAGGTTCTAGGCAACCTAGTCCAGGAACACACAGCCAACCTCCAGGCAGTGTGCTGTACGACAACATGGGCCCAGCCCAGGCAGGCAACAATGGACTACCAACCCTATCGCGCCTAGCTATAAGGGCAAGGCTGCCAACCAGTCCATACGTCTGGCAACCACCCGGCCGGCAGCGCGGCGTGTTGCTACCCTCTTGCTCTGAAGCCCAACTCACTCTCTCTCTCTGAATTCCCATTATCCTATCTATCAACTTCTCTATTGATACTACATATTAAATGGAAGGTCTCGACATGGCTTAAAACAAAACCCACCACTGGTTAGCACATGACGAGACCTTTGCAGAGATACAAAGAACATAGTTATAAGTTGTCACACTCAATATACATAGCGGCTGACGGTAGCCAGATCACGGGCGGTACAGTGGAGTACCAAGGAGTACAATCAGGTTGCGTTGCCCAGCACTGGGGTGCGTCACAGCCCCCCAAGATTTTAGATAATCGACCTTAGAAGCATTATCAAAATCTGACAGGCAACCAACCGACCTGCTACCCTTAGCTGCCACTAATTGCAAAAGGTGCACAACAACTGAAGTGTGAATTATACATAAAACACAATATCGCATTCATCATGCTACAACAATAAAGAGTTACAAAACTAAAAAAAAGAAAGAGTTTTCTCGTTTATTTTATTGTTTTATAATCTTTTTGGACGGCGTTATGATAGCCTAATTTTACTCCTGCTCAACCCACACACCGTGCACGACTATCTTGGATCATCAACCCTTGATAGACAATCTGCTATCACGTTCTCACTCCCGGCAATATGCTGAATGTTGAGATTATACTCTTGGAGCATTAGGGACCACCTGGTCAACCGCATATTCCGATTGTGAAACTGATTTAGGAATTTCAAGGGATGATGGTCCGTATAAATCGTCACTACCGGGCCGTAGGCTGGAACATAAACTTCGAAATGTTTGAGCGACAAAACGATAGCCAGAAGCTCCTTCTCTATAGTCGAGTAATTCCTTTGTGCCGAATTAAACTTGCGAGAAAAGAAGCTCACTGGGTGTTCCAAGCCCTCGGAATCAGTCTGCAGTAACACTGCCCCGGCACCCACACCGCTGGCATCAGTCGCCAGCTGAAAACTCCTGGAGAAGTCTGGGGCCCTCAAAATCGGATGTGTACACAGCAGGTGCTTGACTAGGTCGAAAGCCCTCTGACACTCCGCAGCCCAACAGAACTTCACTGACTTCGACAGTAGATCAGTTAACGGTGCTAAGACAGTAGAGTATCCCCGGATGAAGCGCCTATAATAGCCTATCATACCTAGGAACCGCATGACCTGGCGCTTAGTGGTGGGCCTGGGAAACATATTGATAGCCTGTATCTTGCTCAGGGGGGGGCACACCCGGCCTAACCCGACCACAAAGCCAAGATACTGCACAGTAGCCTTTACAAACTCGCACTTCCTCAGGTTCACCACCAGCCCAGCATCGTGCAACTTCCTAAACAGGGTCTCTAAGTGCCTTAGGTGATTTTCAAAATCGTCATCATATACTATCACGTCATCAAGGTAGACTGTGCAGTTAGGGATTTCGTCACAAATATCGTTCATCAGGTTTTGAAACGTGGCAGGTGCGTTCTTAAGCCCATAAGGCATTACGTTACATTGGTAGGTCTTGCCATCTACCACAAAACCACAAACTTGCTTAGCTCGGTCCGACAGGGGTACTTGCCAGTAGCCTTTTACAAGATCAATTTTAGTAAGGTACTTTGCATTCCCTATCTTGTCCACGCTGTCGTCAACTCGAGGCAAAGGGTAAGGGTTGGTGGTGGTCAAGCCATTTAGCCTACGAAAATCTATGCAGAACCGCACCTTGCCGTCAGGTTTTGGCTGCAACGTGACGGGTGATGTCCACTTCACATAACCTTCAGTGATCATCCCTCTCTCAACCATGTACTTTAACTCCTCCCGTAAAGCTGGCAACTTTACCGGGGGCACACGGTAGGGCACTGACTTGAAGGGCACATTATCACCGACGTCCACGTCGTGCGTTACCTGAGTAGTGAGACCTGGGTGTTCGGCGAAAACAGAGGGGTATGACCTGAACAGGCCTAGGACAGCAACACCCTGGTGCTCAGGCAGGTGACTTACAGCTTGCCTAGCCTCTTGTTCAGTATTCCCCGCCCACTGTTCCGCGGAAATGACACAGTCCCAGCTATCCTCCTCAGCAGCATGACTGTCCCCACCTCCTTCTCCACCCTGGCCACTGCAGGCCAGCACAGGGACAGTGAGAGGCTCTGAGGGGCGTCTCACATACTCTTTCATGAGGTTAACATGACATAACTGATGTTTTTTCCTACGGTCAGGTGTTGCAACGAGATAATCAAGGTCGGACAGTTTCTTAGCCACCACATACGGCCCAATGAACTTGGCAGAAAGGGGGTGTCCAGGCAAAGGTAAAAGCAACATTACCTCCTGACCCACCGAAAACTCCCGAAGCTTCACCTTGGCGTCATACTGGTGCTTCATGACCGCCTGTGCATTAACCAAGTTATTACCTGCCGCTGCCATGCAACCTATAAGTCTCTCCCGGCTCGCATCCCCATCTTCCTCCAACTCTATGGCACCATTGCTATAACGAGCTAGGCTAGCGTCTTGCAGCTGCTGCTCACTTATGTCCCCGGGCGTCAATGCATCAAGATGGTTTTGTAATAAGACATTACCCCGGCTAGTAGGCTCTACTGCCTTAGTGGCTCTCGCTACAGCTCTTGCCTCACGCGAAGTCTTACCCAACTCTGCCTTGTTACACACCATCTCTGGGCCAGAGTCAACTCCCGTGTTTATTATAGGTCCAAGTACCGAATCACCGAGAAGTGCAGCAGAATCAATGTCCCTTTTCCTGCCCTTAGCAACCTTCTCCTGATCCTTCCTCCACTGTCCCCGAGGTTGAGTGCTAGGCTGTGCAGGAGCCGCAGAGCGAGATCGGGTTACCACACAGGCCATCTCATCCTGTTGGCACCTCCCAACCCATTCCCGATTCTCACCATCCACGTCGGCCGCCCTCTCGGCAACGACTAAGGGTGGAGTCCCGGAAGTGGGCACCGCAAAGTCGTTGCCGAGAAGAAGGTCGACGCCCTCAACTGGCAAACACTCAACGATCCCTACATCCAGCTCCCTGCACACCTCTCCCACTCTCAACTCCAACCTCACAAGGGGGTATGACCTCGTAGCATTTATACCCTGCACCACAACAACTCTGGCCGCATTTATCGGTTTCCCTGTGAAGTTCCTCAACAAAGTTTGCGAAGCCCCCGTATCCCTCAACAAGTCAACCCTCCGTAGTTCACTCCCCCAGCTCACAAACCCGTGTCCCCGATGGCTACAGAAAGTGTCCCGGACAGGTGTCGAGCCTTCCGTACACTTCTTTACCGCGTGTGCCTCAGCTGCTGACAACCTACCCCGGGCAGTTGCTGCAGCCTTCAGAGACACACCGATACTGTGAACCAATGACACCGGCTTAGCGGGAGTGTTACTAGGGCACTCACGTGAATAATGGCCTAGCTTCTGACATTTGTAACATTTCACATCCCCAATGGGCTTCTTCCCTTGTGCGGGCGAAGAAGGGGCCTGACCTTTAGTAAACGGGAGAGGCTTGTGTTTGTAGGTGTTATTAGGTGCAATGCTTTTAGTGTGGTTATGTGTGTCATAGGATTTGTTATTATCGAAAACTCTGGTGGGTGGGGTATAGCGCCCCTTCTGCCCTGACTCAGCCCTCTGAGCGGCACCGCAACCACGAATCAATGATAATCTGAGGTCTGCCATCTTGGCAGCCTCCTCTACTGTCTTGGGACATTTTTCCTTAATGTTCAGCGTTAGATCGGTTCCAGTACATTTGTAAAACTGTTCCAGATAGAAAAGTTGCTTAATTTCCTCAGCCGACTCTGCGTGCTCGGACCGAAACCAGTTATTACATGCATCTGTTAAGTCCCGTGCGTGCTCCATAAAACTGACGTCGCTCTTCTTATTCACGCCACGGAACTTCAATCTATAAGTTTCGGGTTGCAGTTCGTAGGCCCGGAGCACAGCCTCCTTCACCAGTCCATACACGACACTCTCATCCAGTGACAGTGCATCGTAGGCTTTCAACCCCTTACCCACTAGACGTGATGAAACTAATGCTGCCCATTTAACCTCCGGCCAGTCATACTCACGACACTTCTTTTCGAAACGAGCAAAAAACTCAGTCACTGCTGTCTCATCAAATGCGGGTACTAACTTAATTAAATGCGAAAGTGAGTCTGTAACCCGGTGCCCACCACCGAGATGACGCCCCGTGGTCTCTACTCTAGACTTCTCGACATCCATTTCAGCCTGGTACCTGGTTGCATCCTGATTGGCTTGGATTCTAGCAACCTCTATGCGTTCTATACTAGCCTGTTGTATCTGAGTCTCCTGCAGCTTAAACTTAGCTAGTTCTAGCTGAAATAACATCTCAGGAGACAGGCCTGGGGGGGGAGAGCACAAAATGGGGGATCCACACCGAGACGTGTTTACGGGTAAGCCAGCTTGCCATTGAGAACCCTCCTGCTGCATCGTGCTAAGACTCGCTGGCTGAGGGCCCAGCTCAGGGGTAGAGTGGAATGGAGGCTTGGAGGGAACCCCCCAAGACCACACTCCACCCACCGCCCCATCGCCATCACCCAACAAACATGCCACCAAATTCTTCTTGGGCCAACTGTCAGGACAGTCCCGCCCCAAAACCGTGGCTAAACAGCGAAGACCGTAACAATCAATAGCCTGCAGGCGCTGTTCGGTCAAAGGTGTCTGCAAAAATGCCCGGGCATCCCTCTCTCCACTTATAACACTCCCCTCCCTAAATATCTGCTGTACTTGCTGGTCACTAGGCTGTACCGTGTTATCCTCCCCCGTAAATGATGAGTCATTAGACATAGTGCTGGTTATACAATTGCTGTTCATAAACAAAAAAAGTGCTTATTACTAATTGCAGTCTCGACTCACAAAATGTTAAAGATGCTTGAATGACTCTACTCTAGACACCTAACGAAACAATCTGCAAGTCCACCAATACAATAATGACACAATAAAAATTCCTCCAATATGCAAGAAAATTCTAGCCAGCTCTACTAGGTAGCATAGAATAGTTCTCCAAAAAACATGTGATAGGATACTACTGAATCTTGTGCAAGGTCGCCATTTTGTTACGGCTGGATCGGCAATACATATTCGGGATTCTTGATCGTAGGACAGAAATGGCTTAAGTGACAACGACACGCTCGATTCCAGTCCCAAATACTATATGCTCCAGACAACAAAAGCACCAACGCCCTACAGAGTTATCGTCTACGGTAACGAGGTACCTTAACTCGGCGAAAGTGTACAACAGGGGTAGGCTATGAGGCTAAACTCCCTCAGACATTTATAGGTTACGTTATTACTAAAGAAATGCAATACTCAAGAAACTACGTTAATATTAAGCCTCTAATAATGTAGAATAGAAGCAGGCTAAAGGTATGACAGTGAAATGCTAAATGACAAATGTACACGCCTACTTGAAAGCGCGTGCACTACACTAACTGTCCCCTACTAACATGCACTAGCATGTAGCATACAAGATGTTCATGATCCAGTAGATACCTAATAATACACATGGGAGGAACATAAACAGTAGTCACTTATTATAATAATGAATCTATACTTGGAATAACTAAAAGGTTGCAGGCAACAGTACTGCGCCGGTAGCCTACTACCGCATAGGCTACTTCGCTTCTCTCACTCTGTCTCCCCTCCGAGTCCGTATGCGCCCTACGCAACAGAACTCCGGACACAGCAGCAAAACGACAGTGCAGTTAATTGATACATGAAAGTATTAATAGTGTTGTCTTGTGTGTGAGTAATGTGTATTGTAAAGTGTTATAGATATATACTTAAAGAGAGCTGCAATGCATAGTAAAATAAAGATATATCCCACTCATCATCCCCATGTGTTCTAGCTAGCAGGCCAAGTCACAGGAACAACGAGTCCCAGCACCGAAAGCGAGAACCCAGGAGAAGACTGTAGAGAACACAAGGACAGATAAATTACGTTACTCTACTATACCGGCACTACGAGCGAGCTGTAGTCTCGGGTGCTACACTCGCTCCTGGCTCGGTATGCAAATCAAGGCTAAGTCCTCGTCCCTCTACAGACAACTCCTGGGCATGGTCGGGCTCTTACACATGGCACCAGTCTAGTCACAAATGGGATGATGAGCAGGGCATATAACTCGTGAACATGTAGAACGTTCACCAACTATCCTCATCAAGAAGATCGCTGTTCACATTAACCCCTTAAATCTAATACATGTAAATATATGCTTGTCCTAAGAGTAATACGAGAGGTGAGTGCTGAAACTCCTTTAGGACCTCAAGGGAAGGTTATGCATTTAAATAGAGAGAAGAATGAAATGAGAGTAATGTCGTCAGAGAGAAAGAGTGCAACCGTGAGAAGTGGGGAGAGAGAGCAAGGGATGTTAGAATCTCAAAGGTTCTAGGCAACCTAGTCCAGGAACACACAGCCAACCTCCAGGCAGTGTGCTGTACGACAACATGGGCCCAGCCCAGGCAGGCAACAATGGACTACCAACCCTATCGCGCCTAGCTATAAGGGCAAGGCTGCCAACCAGTCCATACGTCTGGCAACCACCCGGCCGGCAGCGCGGCGTGTTGCTACCCTCTTGCTCTGAAGCCCAACTCACTCTCTCTCTCTGAATTCCCATTATCCTATCTATCAACTTCTCTATTGATACTACATATTAAATGGAAGGTCTCGACATGGCTTAAAACAAAACCCACCACTGGTTAGCACATGACGAGACCTTTGCAGAGATACAAAGAACATAGTTATAAGTTGTCACACTCAATATACATAGCGGCTGACGGTAGCCAGATCACGGGCGGTACAGTGGAGTACCAAGGAGTACAATCAGGTTGCGTTGCCCAGCACTGGGGTGCGTCACAGCCCCCCAAGATTTTAGATAATCGACCTTAGAAGCATTATCAAAATCTGACAGGCAACCAACCGACCTGCTACCCTTAGCTGCCACTAATTGCAAAAGGTGCACAACAACTGAAGTGTGAATTATACATAAAACACAATATCGCATTCATCATGCTACAACAATAAAGAGTTACAAAACTAAAAAAAAGAAAGAGTTTTCTCGTTTATTTTATTGTTTTATAATCTTTTTGGACGGCGTTATGATAGCCTAATTTTACTCCTGCTCAACCCACACACCGTGCACGACTATCTTGGATCATCAACCCTTGATAGACAATCTGCTATCACGTTCTCACTCCCGGCAATATGCTGAATGTTGAGATTATACTCTTGGAGCATTAGGGACCACCTGGTCAACCGCATATTCCGATTGTGAAACTGATTTAGGAATTTCAAGGGATGATGGTCCGTATAAATCGTCACTACCGGGCCGTAGGCTGGAACATAAACTTCGAAATGTTTGAGCGACAAAACGATAGCCAGAAGCTCCTTCTCTATAGTCGAGTAATTCCTTTGTGCCGAATTAAACTTGCGAGAAAAGAAGCTCACTGGGTGTTCCAAGCCCTCGGAATCAGTCTGCAGTAACACTGCCCCGGCACCCACACCGCTGGCATCAGTCGCCAGCTGAAAACTCCTGGAGAAGTCTGGGGCCCTCAAAATCGGATGTGTACACAGCAGGTGCTTGACTAGGTCGAAAGCCCTCTGACACTCCGCAGCCCAACAGAACTTCACTGACTTCGACAGTAGATCAGTTAACGGTGCTAAGACAGTAGAGTATCCCCGGATGAAGCGCCTATAATAGCCTATCATACCTAGGAACCGCATGACCTGGCGCTTAGTGGTGGGCCTGGGAAACATATTGATAGCCTGTATCTTGCTCAGGGGGGGGCACACCCGGCCTAACCCGACCACAAAGCCAAGATACTGCACAGTAGCCTTTACAAACTCGCACTTCCTCAGGTTCACCACCAGCCCAGCATCGTGCAACTTCCTAAACAGGGTCTCTAAGTGCCTTAGGTGATTTTCAAAATCGTCATCATATACTATCACGTCATCAAGGTAGACCGTGCAGTTAGGGATTTCGTCACAAATATCGTTCATCAGGTTTTGAAACGTGGCAGGTGCGTTCTTAAGCCCATAAGGCATTACGTTACATTGGTAGGTCTTGCCATCTACCACAAAACCACAAACTTGCTTAGCTCGGTCCGACAGGGGTACTTGCCAGTAGCCTTTTACAAGATCAATTTTAGTAAGGTACTTTGCATTCCCTATCTTGTCCACGCTGTCGTCAACTCGAGGCAAAGGGTAAGGGTTGGTGGTGGTCAAGCCATTTAGCCTACGAAAATCTATGCAGAACCGCACCTTGCCGTCAGGTTTTGGCTGCAACGTGACGGGTGATGTCCACTTCACATAACCTTCAGTGATCATCCCTCTCTCAACCATGTACTTTAACTCCTCCCGTAAAGCTGGCAACTTTACCGGGGGCACACGGTAGGGCACTGACTTGAAGGGCACATTATCACCGACGTCCACGTCGTGCGTTACCTGAGTAGTGAGACCTGGGTGTTCGGCGAAAACAGAGGGGTATGACCTGAACAGGCCTAGGACAGCAACACCCTGGTGCTCAGGCAGGTGACTTACAGCTTGCCTAGCCTCTTGTTCAGTATTCCCCGCCCACTGTTCCGCGGAAATGACACAGTCCCAGCTATCCTCCTCAGCAGCATGACTGTCCCCACCTCCTTCTCCACCCTGGCCACTGCAGGCCAGCACAGGGACAGTGAGAGGCTCTGAGGGGCGTCTCACATACTCTTTCATGAGGTTAACATGACATAACTGATGTTTTTTCCTACGGTCAGGTGTTGCAACGAGATAATCAAGGTCGGACAGTTTCTTAGCCACCACATACGGCCCAATGAACTTGGCAGAAAGGGGGTGTCCAGGCAAAGGTAAAAGCAACATTACCTCCTGACCCACCGAAAACTCCCGAAGCTTCACCTTGGCGTCATACTGGTGCTTCATGACCGCCTGTGCATTAACCAAGTTATTACCTGCCGCTGCCATGCAACCTATAAGTCTCTCCCGGCTCGCATCCCCATCTTCCTCCAACTCTATGGCACCATTGCTATAACGAGCTAGGCTAGCGTCTTGCAGCTGCTGCTCACTTATGTCCCCGGGCGTCAATGCATCAAGATGGTTTTGTAATAAGACATTACCCCGGCTAGTAGGCTCTACTGCCTTAGTGGCTCTCGCTACAGCTCTTGCCTCACGCGAAGTCTTACCCAACTCTGCCTTGTTACACACCATCTCTGGGCCAGAGTCAACTCCCGTGTTTATTATAGGTCCAAGTACCGAATCACCGAGAAGTGCAGCAGAATCAATGTCCCTTTTCCTGCCCTTAGCAACCTTCTCCTGATCCTTCCTCCACTGTCCCCGAGGTTGAGTGCTAGGCTGTGCAGGAGCCGCAGAGCGAGATCGGGTTACCACACAGGCCATCTCATCCTGTTGGCACCTCCCAACCCATTCCCGATTCTCACCATCCACGTCGGCCGCCCTCTCGGCAACGACTAAGGGTGGAGTCCCGGAAGTGGGCACCGCAAAGTCGTTGCCGAGAAGAAGGTCGACGCCCTCAACTGGCAAACACTCAACGATCCCTACATCCAGCTCCCTGCACACCTCTCCCACTCTCAACTCCAACCTCACAAGGGGGTATGACCTCGTAGCATTTATACCCTGCACCACAACAACTCTGGCCGCATTTATCGGTTTCCCTGTGAAGTTCCTCAACAAAGTTTGCGAAGCCCCCGTATCCCTCAACAAGTCAACCCTCCGTAGTTCACTCCCCCAGCTCAGAAACCCGTGTCCCCGATGGCTACAGAAAGTGTCCCGGACAGGTGTCGCGCCTTCCGTACACTTCTTTACCGCGTGTGCCTCAGCTGCTGACAACCTACCCCGGGCAGTTGCTGCAGCCTTCAGAGACACACCGATACTGTGAACCAATGACACCGGCTTAGCGGGAGTGTTACTAGGGCACTCACGTGAATAATGGCCTAGCTTCTGACATTTGTAACATTTCACATCCCCAATGGGCTTCTTCCCTTGTGCGGGCGAAGAAGGGGCCTGACCTTTAGTAAACGGGAGAGGCTTGTGTTTGTAGGTGTTATTAGGTGCAATGCTTTTAGTGTGGTTATGTGTGTCATAGGATTTGTTATTATCGAAAACTCTGGTGGGTGGGATATAGCGCCCCTTCTGCCCTGACTCAGCCCTCTGAGCGGCACCGCAACCACGAATCAATGATAATCTGAGGTCTGCCATCTTGGCAGCCTCCTCTACTGTCTTGGGACATTTTTCCTTAATGTTCAGCGTTAGATCGGTTCCAGTACATTTGTAAAACTGTTCCAGATAGAAAAGTTGCTTAATTTCCTCAGCCGACTCTGCGTGCTCGGACCGAAACCAGTTATTACATGCATCTGTTAAGTCCCGTGCGTGCTCCATAAAACTGACGTCGCTCTTCTTATTCACGCCACGGAACTTCAATCTATAAGTTTCGGGTTGCAGTTCGTAGGCCCGGAGCACAGCCTCCTTCACCAGTCCATACACGACACTCTCATCCAGTGACAGTGCATCGTAGGCTTTCAACCCCTTACCCACTAGACGTGATGAAACTAATGCTGCCCATTTAACCTCCGGCCAGTCATACTCACGACACTTCTTTTCGAAACGAGCAAAAAACTCAGTCACTGCTGTCTCATCAAATGCGGGTACTAACTTAATTAAATGCGAAAGTGAGTCTGTAACCCGGTGCCCACCACCGAGATGACGCCCCGTGGTCTCTACTCTAGACTTCTCGACATCCATTTCAGCCTGGTACCTGGTTGCATCCTGATTGGCTTGGATTCTAGCAACCTCTATGCGTTCTATACTAGCCTGTTGTATCTGAGTCTCCTGCAGCTTAAACTTAGCTAGTTCTAGCTGAAATAACATCTCAGGAGACAGGCCTGGGGGGGGAGAGCACAAAATGGGGGATCCACACCGAGACGTGTTTACGGGTAAGCCAGCTTGCCATTGAGAACCCTCCTGCTGCATCGTGCTAAGACTCGCTGGCTGAGGGCCCAGCTCAGGGGTAGAGTGGAATGGAGGCTTGGAGGGAACCCCCCAAGACCCCACTCCACCCCCCGCCCCATCGCCATCACCCAACAAACATGCCACCAAATTCTTCTTGGGCCAACTGTCAGGACAGTCCCGCCCCAAAACCGTGGCTAAACAGCGAAGACCGTAACAATCAATAGCCTGCAGGCGCTGTTCGGTCAAAGGTGTCTGCAAAAATGCCCGGGCATCCCTCTCCTCACTTATAACACTCCCCTCCCTAAATATCTGCTGTACTTGCTGGTCACTAGGCTGTACCGTGTTATCCTCCCCCGTAAATGATGAGTCATTAGACATAGTGCTGGTTATACAATTGCTGTTCATAAACAAAAAAAAGTGCTTATTACTAATTGCAGTCTCGACTCACAAAATTAAAGATGCTTGAATGACTCTACTCTAGACACCTAACGAAACAATCTGCAAGTCCACCAATACAATAATGACACAATAAAAATTCCTCCAATATGCAAGAAAATTCTAGCCAGCTCTACTAGGTAGCATAGAATAGTTCTCCAAAAAACATGTGATAGGATACTACTGAATCTTGTGCAAGGTCGCCATTTTGTTACGGCTGGATCGGCAATACATATTCGGGATTCTTGATCGTAGGACAGAAATGGCTTAAGTGACAACGACACGCTCGATTCCAGTCCCAAATACTATATGCTCCAGACAACAAAAGCACCAACGCCCTACAGAGTTATCGTCTACGGTAACGAGGTACCTTAACTCGGCGAAAGTGTACAACAGGGGTAGGCTATGAGGCTAAACTCCCTCAGACATTTATAGGTTACGTTATTACTAAAGAAATGCAATACTCAAGAAACTACGTTAATATTAAGCCTCTAATAATGTAGAATAGAAGCAGGCTAAAGGTATGACAGTGAAATGCTAAATGACAAATGTACACGCCTACTTGAAAGCGCGTGCACTACACTAACTGTCCCCTACTAACATGCACTAGCATGTAGCATACAAGATGTTCATGATCCAGTAGATACCTAATAATACACATGGGAGGAACATAAACAGTAGTCACTTATTATAATAATGAATCTATACTTGGAATAACTAAAAGGTTGCAGGCAACAGTACTGCGCCGGTAGCCTACTACCGCATAGGCTACTTCGCTTCTCTCACTCTGTCTCCCCTCCGAGTCCGTATGCGCCCTACGCAACAGAACTCCGGACACAGCAGCAAAACGACAGTGCAGTTAATTGATACATGAAAGTATTAATAGTGTTGTCTTGTGTGTGAGTAATGTGTATTGTAAAGTGTTATAGATATATACTTAAAGAGAGCTGCAATGCATAGTAAAATAAAGATATATCCCACTCATCATCCCCATGTGTTCTAGCTAGCAGGCCAAGTCACAGGAACAACGAGTCCCAGCACCGAAAGCGAGAACCCAGGAGAAGACTGTAGAGAACACAAGGACAGATAAATTACGTTACTCTACTATACCGGCACTACGAGCGAGCTGTAGTCTCGGGTGCTACACTCGCTCCTGGCTCGGTATGCAAATCAAGGCTAAGTCCTCGTCCCTCTACAGACAACTCCTGGGCATGGTCGGGCTCTTACACATGGCACCAGTCTAGTCACAAATGGGATGATGAGCAGGGCATATAACTCGTGAACATGTAGAACGTTCACCAACTATCCTCATCAAGAAGATCGCTGTTCACATTAACCCCTTAAATCTAATACATGTAAATATATGCTTGTCCTAAGAGTAATACGAGAGGTGAGTGCTGAAACTCCTTTAGGACCTCAAGGGAAGGTTATGCATTTAAATAGAGAGAAGAATGAAATGAGAGTAATGTCGTCAGAGAGAAAGAGTGCAACCGTGAGAAGTGGGGAGAGAGAGCAAGGGATGTTAGAATCTCAAAGGTTCTAGGCAACCTAGTCCAGGAACACACAGCCAACCTCCAGGCAGTGTGCTGTACGACAACATGGGCCCAGCCCAGGCAGGCAACAATGGACTACCAACCCTATCGCGCCTAGCTATAAGGGCAAGGCTGCCAACCAGTCCATACGTCTGGCAACCACCCGGCCGGCAGCGCGGCGTGTTGCTACCCTCTTGCTCTGAAGCCCAACTCACTCTCTCTCTCTGAATTCCCATTATCCTATCTATCAACTTCTCTATTGATACTACATATTAAATGGAAGGTCTCGACATGGCTTAAAACAAAACCCACCACTGGTTAGCACATGACGAGACCTTTGCAGAGATACAAAGAACATAGTTATAAGTTGTCACACTCAATATACATAGCGGCTGACGGTAGCCAGATCACGGGCGGTACAGTGGAGTACCAAGGAGTACAATCAGGTTGCGTTGCCCAGCACTGGGGTGCGTCACAATATGTTGAAGTGTTCAGAGCGAGTGTGAAGTTACAGAGCATAAAGGAGCAACGGTTAATATGTTGAAGTGTTCAGAGCGAGTGTGAAGTTACAGAGCATAAAGGAGCAACGGTTAATATGTTGAAGTGTTCAGAGCGAGTGTGAAGTTACAGAGCATAAAGGAGCAACGGTTAATATGTTGAAGTGTTCAGAGCGAGTGTGAAGTTACAGAGCATAAAGGAGCAACGGTTAATATGTTGAAGTGTTCAGAGCGAGTGTGAAGTAACAGAGCATAAAGGAGCAACGGTTAATATGTTGAAGTGTTCAGAGCGAGTGTGAAGTTACAGAGCATAAAGGAGCAACGGTTAATATGTTAAAGTGTTGAGAGTGAGTGTGAAGTTACAGAGCATAAAGGAGCAACGGTTAATATGTTGAAGTGTTCAGAGCGAGTGTGAAGTTACAGAGCATAAAGGAGCAACGGTTAATATGTTGAAGTGTTCAGAGCGAGTGTGAAGTTACAGAGCATAAAGGAGCAACGGTTAATATGTTGAAGTGTTCAGAGCGAGTGTGAAGTTACAGAGCATAAAGGAGCAACGGTTAATATGTTGAAGTGTTCAGAGCGAGTGTGAAGTTACAGAGCATAAAGGAGCAACGGTTAATATGTTGAAGTGTTCAGAGCGAGTGTGAAGTTACAGAGCATAAAGGAGCAACGGTTAATATGTTGAAGTGTTCAGAGCGAGTGTGAAGTAACAGAGCATAAAGGAGCAACGGTTAATATGTTGAAGTGTTCAGAGCGAGTGTGAAGTTACAGAGCATAAAGGAGCAACGGTTAATATGTTAAAGTGTTGAGAGTGAGTGTGAAGTTACAGAGCATAAAGGAGCAACGGTTAATATGTTGAAGTGTTCAGAGCGAGTGTGAAGTTACAGAGCATAAAGGAGCAACGGTTAATATGTTGAAGTGTTCAGAGCGAGTGTGAAGTTACAGAGCATAAAGGAGCAACGGTTAATATGTTGAAGTGTTCAGAGCGAGTGTGAAGTTACAGAGCATAAAGGAGCAACGGTTAATATGTTGAAGTGTTCAGAGCGAGTGTGAAGTTACAGAGCATAAAGGAGCAACGGTTAATATGTTGAAGTGTTCAGAGCGAGTGTGAAGTTACAGAGCATAAAGGAGCAACGGTTAATATGTTGAAGTGTTGAGAGCGAGTGTGAAGTTACAGAGCATAAAGGAGCAACGGTTAATATGTTGAAGTGTTCAGAGCGAGTGTGAAGTTACAGAGCATAAAGGAGCAACGGTTAATATGTTGAAGTGTTCAGAGCGAGTGTGAAGTTACAGAGCATAAAGGAGCAACGGTTAATATGTTGAAGTGTTCAGAGCGAGTGTGAAGTTACAGAGCATAAAGGAGCAACGGTTAATATGTTGAAGTGTTCAGAGCGAGTGTGAAGTTACAGAGCATAAAGGAGCAACGGTTAATATGTTGAAGTGTTCAGAGCGAGTGTGAAGTTACAGAGCATAAAGGAGCAACGGTTAATATGTTGAAGTGTTCAGAGCGAGTGTGAAGTTACAGAGCATAAAGGAGCAACGGTTAATATGTTGAAGTGTTCAGAGCGAGTGTGAAGTTACAGAGCATAAAGGAGCAACGGTTAATCCCTTAAGTACCGGCTCCGTCCTTGTAACTTGATTCTGGCTACTATTAGACGATTCTGGCTACTATTAGACGATTCTGGCTACTATTAGACGATTCTGGCTACTATTAGACGATTGTATTCAGTTTATAAAGGGCCTCCAGCAATTAACAGGCTTCGAACTCTCTCACTTAACCCCTTTTACTACCACAGATCCTTCTTAAACTGCACACAATCGTCTAAATATAGCTAAAGTAAAATAAAGAATACGTCGCCGGTACAGAATGGGTTAATTTAGGCTCTGAACAAAAACAAATTAAACAGACACCCACTGCTCTGAATAATAAGGTGTGCTTGTTTGCTGTGGACGAACTGCTATATGTGTTCTTCTCCTGTCACCTCTGTTTTCCTTTCTCGTGGCTCTTGCTGATCCTCCCTACTGGTGCTGCTAACTGTTTGTGTGCTTGTTTGTTGTGGACGAACTGTTATATGTGTTCTTCTCCTGTCACCTCTGTTTTCCTTTCTCGTGGCTCTTGCTGATCCTCCCTACTGGTGCTTCTAACTGTTTGTGTGCTTGTTTGCTGTGGACGAACTGCTATATGTGTTATTCTCCTGTCACCTCTGTTTTCCTTTCTCGTGTCTCTTGCTGATCCTACCTACACATTGTGGGAGTAAGGGCTGGCTACTAACTGACTGAATTACTTAACCTGGTATCACACGAGAGCTTTTATAGTCAACATTCGATGACCAACATTTTTCTGGCAATATTTCTGGAATATTTTGCACTGGTATCGGAAACTAGACCGATAGTAGATGAATTTAAGTGGCAGTATTGTTAAAATGTTGACCTCATAAGCTGCCAGATCAGGTTTGAGGGAAAAAGTTCTCGTGTGATACCGGCTAAAGGGGGGATGGGCGTATTTATTTGCTCATAATGTATATTTTTGTGTATTTTGTATTTTGTTCTAGCAATATTTAGATGATTGTTTACTGTTTAAAAAGGATATGTGGTAGCAAAAAAGGGTTAAGTGAGGTGGTTCGAAGCCAGTTAATTGTTAGTGGCCTTTTTAAACTGAATAAAATCGCTTATTAGTGACCAGAATAAAATAAATAAGACGTCGCCGGTACAGAAGGGGTTAACCCAATAAAGTGATCTGCTGGGTATATGTATTGTTTGGAATTAGACCTTAAGCCCTAGCAAAAAATCCACACTTAAATGGCACGAAAGGTCTTGATATCGATATAGAAATGGGACGAAAGGTTTTAACATCGACAAACTAATGGGGCGAACGTCTTAACATCTGAATATAAATGGGGCTAAACATGAGGAAGGAGGAGGACCAGAAAAAACGACCCATCTCCCCTTAATCCAATACAAATATCATATCAAGTTCAGTCAAATCGTGTTTTGGTACACTCACAATCCCTTGAAACTAGTCGCCCAGGGTCGAGCTTATAGTTTAGACCGGAGATCTTTGAGGTCTTTCTGAACGCCAGGTTACTGTAGTTTAGTCGGCAACGCGCACACTGAAGGCGGTGTCACACTAGCGTTTTTTCGCCAAATTTTACGGGCAATTGTAGTCTGGCATCTTCAACATTTATGTTATATCATAAATCAGTCACCTATGCCTTACATAATCGACCCTGAGTCTACATTAGGATTCCAATGTGAAAGAACCTCAAAATACCACGAGAAAAAACTTGCTGATTGAAAATTGCCGGAAAAACCGCTCGTGTGACACTTGCTTAAAACACAATGTATCAGAATACTGTTTTCCATTATGATTGTTTAATATATATATAAACAGCTGATTAATTATACTGATATATTGAACATCATACATATTTGACCGATATTCATAAGTGTAATACCTCTTTACTATTACGATTTATTATATTTGTTGTAGTTAAATGATTACATGCAGTCAGTAGCCAACCCTTACTCCCACAAGGGATAGGGAGGATCAGCAAAATACACGAGAAAAGAAAAAGAGGTGACAGGAGAAGAACACGTATAACAGTTTGCCCACAAGAAGCAAACACACAAGCATTGAGAAGCATCAATCAATGCTACTACAATTACTACTTTGCATATTATTGAAACTTATTGATCTCTTTATTTGTAACAATTACATTTCCTGAACCCTCCTATCTACTTCCCCACCTGGGCGTATGTATTTGCTCATATATGGATCTTTTAATGTTGTATTTAGTTTGCTCCCTAGACCTCCATCAAACTTAAAATAACAACCGCAGGATCACCCTTCAAGATATTTTTGTACTTTTTCGATAGAAAAATGTCCCAGCCAAAGTCCAGTTCCTCGTAAATTACAAGCTCGCTATCGCTCGGCCGGAAAAAATCGACACCTAAAAGGCACGAAAGGTCATAAAATTGACATAATGGGGCGAAAGTTCTTCAAATCGCCAAACTAATAGGGCAAACGCCAACAAATCTCAGAAGCGGTGGGGCTAAGCATGAGGGAGAAAGGTGTCCAGAAAAATGGCTCAAGTGTAAACCTCCCCTTACTGTCTGCTGTGTTACCCTGTTTACCTGTTTACATACAGGTTCACATACCACACGTCCTTTATATCTGTCTGTCTGTCTTTTAACCCAATTGTCTGTTCTACATCTACCTTGTCTATTCTACCTTGTGTATTCTATCTATCTATCTGGTTTTCACCCTCAGTGACACCGGTCACTGTTTTACATATATACTGATGGTGATAATGTAAACAATTGCCACTGATTTATATAAATAATAAATACATTCGCCTCCAACATATATACTGATGGTGATAATGTAAACAATTGCCACTGTTTTATATAAATAATAAATACATTCGCCTCTAACATATATACTGATGGTGATAATGTAAACAATTGCCACTGTTTTATATAAATAATAAATACATTCGCCTCCAACATATATACTGATGGTGATAATGTAAACAATTGCCACTGTTTTATATAAATAATAAATACATTCGCCTCCAACATATAGTTTGCTAATAATAATGACGTGCTTGAAATACATCAATACAAACGAATAATTGCATGAATTATTTTGCCATTGCCCCTGTCGCTGTCTTGCCTCACGACTCGACCTTGGGAATAATCTGGTATAATCTGGTAATGGCGGTAATTTGGATAATTCTAACGAGACATTATTGTATCCCCAAGAGAAATGTCGTGATTTACTTGCAATAAGCGTGTTGGTAATGTTGGTGGTGAGACTATTGGGAGTGTGTCGACTAATATTTATTACAAGAATTTATGCCTCACCTACATGTAGAGGGAGCAGATTGTTAGTGGGTTCGGCCACTTTATTAGTATATACAGTATACAGTATATATATATATATATATATATATATATATATATATATATATATTAGAGATGGACCGAATATTCGTTTTGTATTCGTATGTGCGAATATTCGCATGTTTTTCAATATTCGTATTCGTATTCGTATTCGCATTTCCATTCACAGCTATTTGCAAACATGCGAATATTTTCACGATATCAATAGAAGATATACACAAATGTAAAATATTACATTTTAAAGCGTGCGTTTGCTTGTACGATGTCGGGGAAAGGCATGCTTCTTTATTAAACCCTCTAAGTACCATAGTATGTGAATGTTTTTTAAACTAATGGAACTGAAATTGTGTACATCGACTTCCAAACCAATCTGATGATATCTGAACTTTTAAATAATTGTAATAGTTCCGAAATCTGACCTTGTTCATTATAACAGAATAAATGGTCTTGGTACAATGTTGCCAATGCACCGGCTACCGCTAGATCCAGCGAATCACTTCCATCACTTCCATCTAGCGACATCAAGATGTGATGATTTCTAGCGATATTCAAGTTATGTTCCCTATTTTAAGGAATTGTAGAGATTTATCGATTGTTAAAGATTATAATTAATTTCATAGTAATTTAACGCCTTACGAGCGGGCCCGTCAGTAACTTCTACTTCTAACTTCTAACAGCACTTCGATCTCGCTGCTCGAAATCTGACCATAACTTGAGTACTCCATTACTCATCCCCTTATTTGTTTGCATGAGCTGTAGCTAAGCTCTAGCTTAACTGCCCTGTAGTTGCTTTGCATGTAATTTTGCTGTGTTTTTTACTGATAAACGTTTGTTTATCGAGACTGCTTTTGTTTACATTTGTACCGGTTTGTGACGACCGACGCTCTAAAGTAAACAAACTACTTGCTTGTTTCATATTATAAAGTTCTAGCACTTATTGTAGATATTTTAGCCCTCACTGTAGTTAAGTGCTTAGCAAACCACCCAGTAGTTATCTTGCATGACATTGTACTGTAGTTTTGACTGATAAACGTTTGTTTTTCAAAATTCTATTTGTCAAGTTAGTAGAGACGCCGCCGATACCAGCGCCACCTGTGTACGCATAAACAAACCCTCTTCTTGTATTTTATATATCAAAGTCTAGCCAATACTGTACTGTAATCTAGAGGAACTGTTTATCTTGGTTATCTATATAAATCGCACACACTAACATTTGTCAAGATAGTTTTAATATTGGGTTAGAATAATTTAGTTACTGTAATACTTTTTGATAGCCTATTTATTAATCGCATTTCAGATATTTGTCACCATAATAGGACTCTCACACTCTTGCCAGGGATATTACTAACTCCATTATTATTATTATTGTGTCGACCACTGTATAAACTAATATACAGGCTTTAGCCTAACTGTGTCATACTGCTAACATAATTTTATGTTTATTTTCAGGCATACAATTGTGTTCTATTACTAACATATTCTTTTTGTGATTTACAGGCATTAATTGTACCATATTGCTAACCAATATTTGTTGTTACTGTGCTGTATACTGCTTTCCAGTTTTCTCACTAGGCTAAATTAACCCTCTCCCACTTTTTTTTCTAGTACATTTTGTAACAAATTACTAGTCCATTTGGAATTTTCAGGCTTTAACTGTGTCATACTGCTAACATAATTTTATTTTTCAGGCATAAATTGTGTTCTATTGCTAACATATTTTTTGTGATTTACAGGCATAATATTCTTTTTGTGATTAACATATTTTTGTGATTTACAGGCATTAATTGTACCATATTGCTATCAAATATTTGTTGTTACTGTACTGTATACTGTTTTCCAGTTTTCTCACTAGGCTACATTAACCCTCTCCCACTTTTTTTTTCCAGTAAATTTTGTAACAAATTTCTAGTCCATTAGTTATTTTCAGGTTTAACTGTGTCATACTGCTAACATAATTTTTTTTTATTATTTTCAGGCATAAATTGTGTTCTATTGCTAACATATTTTGTGTGATTTACAGGCATATTAATAAAGCAGGCTTGGTGGTTAATCTGGGCAAGTGTGACTTTGTGCAAGCCACGGTGCAGTATCTGGGGTTTGTGGTTGGGTTAGGTCAGGTGAGCCCGCCCCAACAGAAGATACAGGCTATCGACTTGTTCCCCAGGCCGACCACCAAGCGGCAGATCATGAGATTTTTGGGCATGATTGGGTATTACCGCCGCTTTATAAGAGGCTATTCTACTGTGTTAGCTCCTTTGACAGATCTACTAGTCAAAGATAAAAAGTTCCGCTGGGCACCTGAGTGTGAGCAAGCGTTTCGAGTAGTTAAACACCTTTTATGCACTCACCCTATCCTCAGGGCCCCGGACTTTGAACGACCATTTCAGTTGGCGACTAATGCCAGCGGAGTAGGGGCTGGTGCCGTACTTTTGCAGACAGACGAGGAAGGTCTTGAGCATCCAGTCAGTTTCTTTTCAAATATTTAATTCAGCACAGAAAAACTATTCGGTTTGTTGAAAAGGAACTGCTTGGCAATCGTGTTAGCGCTCAGACACTTTGAGGTCTATGTTCCTGCCTATGGGCCAGTCGTGGTAGTGTATACCGCACCACCACCCGCTTAAATTCCTCAATCAATTCCACAACCGGAATATGAGGCTGACCAGATGGTCGCTCATGTTGCAAGAGTAACAACTTAGACATTCGCCATATTGCCGGTTGTGAGAATGTGATTGCGGACTGTTTGTCGCGGGTGGAGGATCGGGGGTAGGCTACCACAGTATGTTGGTATAGCCTCCTGTCTTGGCTCGCGGTGTATTTTTGCGCTGGTGCTTGTTGGCTTGCGTGTGTAGCATCAGCGTAGGGTCGCAGGGCAGGAGTTGTTGGCTTTGATTAGAAGAAAATTAGGCTACATCTATAGTAGCCGCCATAAACAACATTAAAATAAAATCTGAAAAAATTAATTAAAAACTCTTTCTTTTAATAATTAATTTTAAGATAATATTGTAGCTGAGTACTGAGTGCAGATGATTTTCCCTCAGTAGGCTGTGCTTCTTAAAGCTCGCCTCTGGGAGCACAATGTTATGATTAATGTATTATATTTGGGCAGGGTGATAAGATTTTTTTATATAAAAATGTTGTTGTATTTTTTTTTGAGGAGCCTGAGCTTGCATTCCATGAGTGGCGGAGTGGTTAGGAGTGGTAGATTCTAGCGACATTCTGCCTGTTCAGATATGGGCTCATGGTGGAGTGTCCCATATCTTGGGGGGGGTGTGACGCCTCCCGGCGTTAGTAGAATGGTTACGTGGGGCATTGCAGCTCGCTAGCGCTCGCCAGGATGGGGGGATGGGCTACAGTTATCCTAGAATGATCTGCTTTATTTCATTAGTGTCGTGTTGCCACAGACAGTCTAGAAATGGTCTTTGTTTTGGTCTGTGACCGCGCCTTATATTTTATATTCGCTATAATATAAATGTTGCTTGTGTGGGAGGCGAGCGAGAGAGGGTGATGGAGTACACCTGGCAGCGGGGTAAGCTATGACGCGGCTCGCTTGGGCGCTGACGGCGTTGGCGGCCGTGTGGTCAACTAGTCCCTTCCCGTCGCGGCCTCGTGTTCTTTACCAGCTCAGAGCTTGCCTGACACGCGTATCGCCTACATCCTTTGCAATTCTGTCCCCCATACTCGCCACTTTGCATACTATTTCTCTCTCTCGACTTCTCCTTTCTCATTCTCTAATCTTTATTAAACTCAACATCCCTTCCGGTTTCAGCATAGACGTTCACCGTCGACCAGTCATATTGTACACGAAGCTCTCAGATATTTCCATGTATGAGGTTTTGAAAGACGGACTTTTCCGTATGTGTCCTCTCTCGGGAAGGTTGTAGACCGGTATATGTCTCCCTTGCAGGGTGTTGAGTGATTCTTCTTGGTTATCTAAAGCTAGACTAGGGGTAAGGTTACTGTGTCGTTGTCTCCGATGTGTGCAGTGTTAGCTAAGCCCTGCACGACATCGACAGGTACTGTGGGAGCCTAAGTTGTCTTCGGGTGGGTTTACTTTGCGAGCACAGCGCTGTGGTGTGAGAGGGCCATAGCCTATCCCTCACAACATAGTGGCTGCCCCTTTGTGTTGACTTCTGAGGGATCGCCAGGATAGAGCTAGGTACTAGAGACCTAGATTTATCAAGAGAGCATCCCCATCATATAACGTAATCTTCATTATACCACCTTCGGACAACGTTAGGCTACGAGCCGCCATGCTCGCCCATTGTTGACTGCCTTGATACCCCAGCTAGACTTTATTAACTGAGTAGACACTGGTTAGAGATAAGCCCCATTATTATATGTATGCAGCATTATTATTCACTGCACTTTTGAGCCGAGGTTGTTGTTGAGTTGCACAACCCTAGTAGGCTGTTGCGTTGTGTCACGAAGCATTTCTTTAGTTGTCGAGCATACTACCTTTGCGCAGTCTTTATTATTCGCCTGCCTATTATTATTATATGTCCTAGCATTTTTGGTGACCCGTATTCTGCATTATAATTGTTCAAGATTCTTTACGAACATCTTCCCAGCATCAGACTTATTTCAGAAGTTTCCAGGTGATGTTGCAGGACTAGCATTGCACTTTCTTTAATACAGGAGTGCCAGTTATTTGAGTATCTACCGTAACGGTAATTAATCACGTTAACTATCTTTTCTTTGTGTACCATAATCGAGTAATCTTTTACTGTTTGAGAATAGGCTGTTTTCATCGAGCGTCAGCCTAGTGTGTGTGCACCAGTTACCGAGTCATAGGATACAGCGTTGTCCAGGCACGACTCAGGCCGGTAATGGTGATTTGTTTTACAGTGTGGAAGGCAGGGGTTGGCTCTAGTGTTACCGTTGTTGCATTTTGCCATTATCTAGTCCAATGTTGAAGAGCCCTGTGTCTTTGAGAACCTGGATCGTAACACCATCTCCCCTTCCCACTTAGTTTATATTACACTCCTTCAACGGCTCTCGCCATATTCGCCTCCTTCTTATTCTCCAACCCTCTTCCTCCTCCCCATCCATCCTAACCCTAACCATCTCATCATCATCATCATCTCCACCACCACCTCTTCCTTCTCTAAACTCTTCCCAATATCTTTAGCTTCGTTTTTTTTACCCCACACATTTAAACTTTTCCTACTACTCTTCCTCTTTCCTCTTAATGACCAACGTCATTAATGGAATTTGGGGCGTTTTTCTGCTCCCCATTCTTCCTCCTGTTTAGCCCTAAAAGATTTCAGATTTTAAGACATTTGCCTTATTAGTTTGACGATTTTAAGACCTTTCGCCCCCCCCTCTCCCCAACATTTCAAAGTCAATATTAAGAGTTTTCTTGCTATGGAGGTGTCGATTTTTTTTCTCCCTGGGCGAGCGATTACCGAGACTGTAATTTTAAGAGAAGAATTGGCCTTCCGGGCGGGCAAGTTTTGACTATATTTTGTTGTTTACAATTTTATCTTGAAGGAGAGGTCTTGCGGCACATGGTGTTTGCTTGTTTTAAGCTTGAAGGAGGTCCAGGGAGGAGGAAACCCAAATTCTAATGCTAAAATGCTACAGTACACTGAGCAAATAACTACGCCCATGGGCCCCCCCTTAACCCGGCAACGGCCACGCCAGTTAGGTTTTTAAAATTGCCCGCCGTTATATTTTGGGTTTCATTCCTGCTAAAATCATCATTATCTCGATAAATATCGTTATCACTGTAGTTCATCGATGTGCCTATTTTTAACAATTTAATTCATGAAAATATTAACATATAAAAGGCCAATAAAACAAGTGCGGAATACGTCATTTGGGGTGTGAAAAAGACAAATTTATTAAGCCAACTGATCCAGTCATGAGGTGAATAGGAGGCGCCCGAGACATACACCCTCCCCCCGCTTTCGAGGCCTGAAGCCCAGACATGATATCTCTCTCTTGCTGTCGTTTCTCTTGCCCACGCTCTCTATATGCATCCCAGATGACCTTGAAAACTCGGTATGGGAGATATTGGCGTGTTCAGTAAAAAAAAACCGATAACCATGCGGAGAATAAGAGGAAAAATAGGTTGATAATTTAAGCGGGGGGGGGGGGGGAGAGCGAAGTGTGGATGTGATATTAAGAGGTAGAGATGCAATTATCTCACTTAATCACTGTATTCCTTTGTTTTGAGTGACCACTGGGGTCGTTTTAAAAGGCTTATTTTAGAGGCCTTGGGATCTTAAGAGACACATCGCCTTCACCCAGTAAAACCTCTTAAGAGTACTCCTCGCTGTTCCGCACGAGTTAATTCCTCTAGGCATTCATCAGATATGAATTTTCATAGAAATTTAATTTACTTTCTCCCAATGTTGTTTTATTACATCTTCTCCATTATTGCCATTTTATTCATATGCTCTTCATGTCTTATATTATTTTAAATTCTATCAATTATCGGCAGCGTAACGTCTCTGTACCATCGACGGTCCCTTTTGAAACCTTTATATTTCTGCCTACTATTAGATTATTTTTTATATTCAGTTAAAAAAGGGCTTCAGCAGCAATATAAACAGGCTTGGTAAGTATCTCACTACCACCCCTTTTTACTACCACAGATCCTTTTTAAACTTAAACCCCGCCAACAAATCCTCTAAATATAGACAGAATAGTATAAGAAAGCCGTTGCCGGTACAGAAGGGGTTAAGATGCCGGATGAAGATGATATTATGGCCCATGCGAATTTACTTTGATGAAAATATCCATTATAACTATAAACCCAAATGATGGCCGTCAGATAAAAGTTAACCCTAAAAAAAAACCCTGACACTACAGTGCTGGTGGTTAATGGGTGTAATATCCGTTGGGTTGTTGTAATGAAGTACCAAAAACGCATAACTTAAAAATGAAATAAGTTAATGATGTCGGGATTTACATTACTGTGTTAGTTCCATTAACACAATACAGTGATCACTGTGATCCAGTCAGTGGTGGCAACAATGATTTAAATATAAGGCCACAATAAGTCTGTGTCACAGCTTAAAAATAATGAACAATTCAACATTTTTCGCCCTTTTCATATCATTTATGACACCTTTTTTCTATTCCTTTTTATGACTACCGCGATATATATTAATAACAATATATATATATACAGTAATGCTAGGTGTGTGTTTGTGTGTGTGTGTGAATTCTCTCATATTGACAGGTAGATGGATTGGGTGGGGGAATAACACAGCCCTCTCAATCGAGGTCTACCTCTCGCTCTCCGTGTCCGATTCCAACTCCCCCCCACTCTCGTACACTCTCCTTAGTCATTCAGCCTCACTTCACCATATGTTCTTCCACATGGCCGAACTATCTCAAAGTTTGCATTCCTTCATTCACACTTTTCTCAGCAACCATCTACATCCAAAACCACACCTCTTCCACATACTTCCTCATTCGTTTGTCTTATCCCTCCATGTAACTCTGCCACGCACTTCTCAAGTACCTCATTTTCCACCCCTCTCACTCTTGTTGTATTGAGGTCTCTCCACCAACGTGCCATGCTTCACTCCCGTAAGTCAATGTTGGGAATACGCACACTGTCATGGAAAGAGACTTCGCGATCTTTTACTTCATGCTGACCACACCCCTATTCTTGTTATTGCCGTTTCACGCGTTTCTGCAACCCTCTCCCCCCCTTGTTGCCACCCTCTGACCCGCACTTCTGGTTCATCAATACTTTACTCAAACACTGCCCAAAGGGTATGTAAATGAGAGCCTGACATTCTCCATAGGCCTGGACCATTTCAACCTCACCTCACACTCTATGGACTGCACTATTTCTCAAAGAACCATAACCTTCGCGTTTTCCTGTAAAAAACTACCTCAATCAACCCTCGCTAAATCTGACGATATCCATCTTCAATATAATGAAGCCGACATGAATGAATAGTAACCAATATAGCAAGTAAAAACATTAGCGTCCTATCTGATTGAAAAGGTTAAGCGGGACGATAGTCTATTTTTCTATCCCCCTTGCTCCCTCATGGACGAACCCCGTTAGTTTCCCCCAGATTTTAAGACGTTGCGGTACCATCTATTTTGTCGATTTTTTGTAGTTTTTAAGACTTTTTCGCCCTATTTCGCTGTCCAAAATCTACTTACCTTTCGTGCCATTTGTATATCAACTTTTTTCACTGGCGAGGGATAGCAGGCCGTAAGTTGAAGAGTAACCGTCCGTTTTGTCGGGACATTAGTGTATTCGAAAAATGATACAAATTTTATCTTGAAGGAAGGTCTAATTTTTTTGTTTTTTTTTAACCTTGATGGAAGTCCAGGGGAGGAAAAGACAAAAATTATAATATATACCGGTAGTTAAATAACACCAATAAATCCCCATTAAGGTTGAGGAGACAGATAACCTGAAACTGAGAACTATTAACACTTTCAACATCCTATACGCATTTCTTGTAATGTTTTCTGGCTATTATATGACGATTGTATTCAGTTTAGGAAGGGTATATGGCAGTCAGAGGGTTAATTTAAGGAAAGTCTTTACCCATATAATTCTCAAAACATACTTCCTAAGCTGCATAACATTGTCAAATGATAGCCCAGGGAAAACCGAAAAGAAATTGCGTAACCGGATCTTAAAAAGGTGTTTAAGGGACAAGTGGCATGATTTGTTTTCTTCTAATATTTCATTTATTTATTTAATGTCTAGTTTCCTCGCTAGACCTCCCTTCAACTTAGGATATACCCCCTAGGGCCCTCCTCAATGAGAATATGTATACATTTTTCGGTAGAAAAATGTCCCGGCCTAGGGCCGGTTTATCTAATAATTACAGGTTCGCTATCGCTCGCCAGGAAATAATTCGATACATAAAATGGCACGAGTGGTCATAACATTGACAATGAAATGGATCGACAAAATCATGGGGCCGAACGTCTTAAAATTTTTAAAATAACTAGTGGGAATAAGCACGAGGGGAGGAAAGGGGTACAGAAAAACGACCACATTTTTCCCCTTAAGACTATTGAAAAGTTATCTTATAATTGAAGATAGAAGGGCCATAGGTGAAAGTAATGAAACAGTTTGTATAGAACAAGCCAATAATCGGGTCATTTTATATTAACGAGACGTATAGTGTGGCCTGGTCTCATATACTTAAATATTTTAAAGCTTTAATTGCTTCCAGGGCCTCTCTCTCTCTATTTATTTATATATATATATCTCTCCCTCTCTCTCTCTCCGAGCGAGGACTGGTTAACCGAACAGACGAACAGAGAGTAG